>CM042067.1:24459680-24480063 GCA_023512825.1 Liposcelis brunnea
CAGTCCCCGTTGCGAAGGGCATTCGGAGAAGAATATGTAAGAAAAAAGCACTTCAATTAAATAAGTTCACATAAAAGAGAAACCGATTATTTGTTTCTAGATTCTAAAAATTATGCAATCAAGATGACAGCAACATCGAAACAGGGAAAATATAGTCCAACGGGGGGGAGGGGGGGGGGGGCAGATTCGCTTGGCACATGTTCTGATCCCATACATAAAAGAACTGGTTTCAATAAAATCATTCCTTGATTCCAGATCGCACATCATTCACCGGTTTTAGCCCTAGAGAATTCGCTCAAATAATATTTTCCCTTACAGAAGGTGTCTTGAAAAGAAAAAACCCTAAATTCGCTAAAACGAGGTAACACTATATGGTATATTTAATCCTTACTGCGATTGAAAAAAAATCACAAATTTCTTTCGCTAAATTTTAGTTAAAACTGGCTTGAGATCTGGGCTCTGCTTACGCGAAAGATGCTGGCAGCTAAAAAACTAGCTTGTGAGTGCAAGCTTGCCCGAAATAAGTCACTACATTCCCAAAAAACATTCCAAGAATTATAGATATCTATCTTGACATTACTACTTGCCAAAGGCTGGGCGATGAAAGTTTGGTGCCGAATAAAATAAGGAAACTAACGATACTGCTTTAATCCAAAGCTTGATTCAGAGATAGTATGTGTCGTCTGTGTCATATAAGTTTCGATGAGATGGGTCATACATCCTCTGAAAAAATTGCTTTTACCATTCCCCAGATCATGAAGCAAATACCGAACTAGTAGAAAATTCTAAGTTAAAACAAAAGTATAAACGATTTATCTTCTACGAAACATGCTGATGTATAATCAGATCATCCTTTTCCAATGATCCTTAAACTCTCTCCATCGGATAAATTTGAAAAATATCCTTTGAGTCTTTACTTACATTTAGCCTTTACATACTTTGAAAGTCAAGAGTCTTTAAAGCAATTTTTTCTCTTTTTCAGATTAAAACTTTATCTTCGAAGCAGTCTACCTTCCCATGAACAGGTACTGATTTAAAAAATTCAATGAAGGGAAACAACTTTCGAGAAGTTAAGATTTATCTTTTCGTCCAAGCACTGGCAGATGGCGCAATAAAGGTCTCAAACTGCTGTTACAGGAAGTTGTAATTTTCTAGTGAAAATTATGACTTAACTTTTCATGTTAGAGAATTTAATATACGATTATCACACAATGAGATCGAAATGATGCGATTACTTCCCAGTCATTGAAACTGGAAGTGAAAATCGATAAAATAATTCATTTCGATATTTCCGTGAACAAAATTCAAGATTATTCGGTAGAATTTTCACGCCAAATTACAATAGTAAGCGGTGTACCATTTTATCTCCTTTTTGTTACAGTAAAACTGAAATCGCTTCCAATTTTCATACAATTATTGTAGCCTTTTCAAGGCAAGTGTTCGCTTACAATCCATTATCAAGCAAAAAAATTTTTAAGTCATTAACCCCCTTATAAAATAGATCGTAAAAAATTTACCTTGACTGGAATGCAAAATAAAATGAGCAACAGGTCAGCAGAAGCAAGACTTGCTAAGAAGACATTGGTTGTACTTTTCATTTTCCGGTACCTTGCTATCGTGAACACAATAAGTACATTGCCGACTAATCCCAAAACCTGAAAAAAAAAACATTATTCAAGCAAAAGCATTACATTTAAATGAAAAAAAAATCATTGCCTAGCTTACATTATAATTACTTGTAAGTTGTAACAGAGAGAGGAAATTCTTTTTAAAAGAAAAATTGTGAAAAAAAGTAAAAGGGAAAACAAAGCTTTAACGATTACTAGCTAAGGGCAACATTTTTTATACAAACTTTCACTTTGGAACCTCGGAATGGTTTCCAATTATTTTGCAGTAAGAATATCAAAACGGAGGAAGCCCGAACGCTAATTTGAGCTTCGGGCTTTATGTTTAGTGATCGTTAATTGTATTTTGTTGACATTGTTTTCATTACACTACGTAATAATGGGACACTGGTCGTGTTCGACTTCATTAAGCATACAATTGACAACTGAATATCATGTAAAAATAATATAACCTATTCAAACTCAGATCAATTCAATTTTATCTGTAAATTAACTACTTTTTGAAATTTGTTACTTTTAGATAATCTCGACAGATTAATGGCAAGGGAAAATTGATATGCTATTGTTTCCAAAAAATAAAACATCTGTACTGTTGTTGCCCTATAATAAAATTCACATAATGAATCAAAATTAACGATGGCCTTGATTTGCTTTCATGTCAATAGGTCGGCGTTATTCATATCCTATAAATTTTACGTAATTGATTGAAAGTGCTTTGGAAATAGAAAATATTTACAAATATTTTGATGGATTAAAAGATTTAACATTCAAATAAAAAGGCTGCTTTTTAAATTTACGACCCGGATGGACTCGTAAATGTGGAAAAAAATTGAATTAATCATGGTGGAAACCACGGGTGCCTACTGAAAAAGCTTTGAAAGCAAATTCAGAAAAAAAAGAGGGGAACTCTATGTAAATATTGGTCAGCACGGCTTTTCGCGTGATTAAATTTAGCATCCCTGTATTACGATCAAAACCGCTTATTACCAACAGGGAAAACTACTGAATGATCGGATGTAAACGAACAAATGATCATTCCAACGAGAAACGAGACTTGTAAAAATAAAACGTACGAAACAAATGTTTTTCCAGCGGTTTTTCCTTTCATGGTGGTTTGCAGCTATTTTATAAATTGTCGATTCATTAACAAACAGTTCAGGAAAAAATTTAACAATCAAATTAGTTAAGTGTCGGTGTTGTATATTGGGGGAAAAACCATTTCTTCAAAATCTTTAGATATTAGTCAATTCGGTTTTAAGACCATACCACTGCCTTTCAGGCCTTTTAAAAAATCCCTGTTGATTTATCACTTAAGTTTTAGTTTGTTTTAAATGTCTCGTCGTAATCAGTAAAATTGTTCTGCAATCGATTAAGTTACATGAAAAGAAACCGTACCTGTTCTTGATTGGCTGATGTCTGGGGATTTACTACTCTTATTTAGAAGTTTGAGCTTTTGGCTTTAAGAGTATACTTACAAAAGTTAAACAGTAGACAATCAAGGTTGGCAAAAGTTCTTCCCAAAAATACGTGTTATGACTAGCTTCCATATCGTAATCATAATCTTCTTCTGCCGTTGTCAAGTTGATAACATCTGAAAAATTAAAAAAAAATGAACCACAATCAAAGATACTACATACTACACATACTAGATTAGTTTTCTCGGCTTTAAGTAATTTTGCAAAGAAAGGAAAAAAGGCGAGCGTACCAATATTTGTATTTTAGCTTGAAAAATTGAGAAAACATTGTTCATAAACCTTGCTAAAAATTTGGTCATCCACTTTATCGACGAGATATACAGTACAAGGTAGCTAATCTTCTATTAAAGGTTAAAAGATGAGATCTCAAACTTTTTAATATTAGTTCAAATATTAATTATGATGGCTTTAGAGTGAACTTTCGATTTCAAATAGACCAGAAAAAACTACAAGTAGTAACATTTGAATGATTATTTACCAGCGTTTTACCCGATCAAACTCTAAATAAAAGTATTTTCATTTGAAAACGGTTGAAAAGTAGGTTTAATTTATTTTGTTTCTAAAAGGCATAAAAATAAAATCTTTTAAATGGAACTTCTCAACGAAGGTGAAAAAAAATAAATATAAGTCTTACGAAACTTGAGTGATTCAGGATTTAATAACAGCATTATTCTTTTTGCAATAATTTTATGCCGCGGAGAAGAATCCTTTGACAAATACTTAATATCATTATACATACCAAAAACTGTACTCTTTATTTCTGACAAAAAGAAAAAGCTTTTTTTTGCTTTCATCTAATACGTCTTAACCATTATTTTTTTAAAAAAAAGTATAAAATAAATGATATTAATGTTTTAGCGTTATTTAAAAGTGCGCCTTTGTATTACCTAAGCTAAAATTCTAAAAGATGTGACCAGCACAATATTTCCTTCTGCATCTCATCAGTGCGTTATTCAAAAAGATAATTTATTTTTAGTTTTCAAAATCTTGACATATTCTGAAAAATATTTACGTTTGTAGAAAAATTAGGGCTAGAAGAAAAGTTTTTTATATATAAATACCTATGAATTTTAAAAAAAACTACGAATAAAGTGAAGGCGCATTTAAAAAGAATTAAATATAGTAACAGTTCTTGACAAATAAGACAAGTAAAAAAGTTTCGAAATGTTAAAAAGCACACTGACTTTTTGTCGCTTGCTTTCACATAAGCTAAAATTTCTACTCTGCTTATTCTTTGCCAAAAAAGCTCAAAAGTTTTTTCTTATACCTTAACAGCTCATTATCTATTTTCTGCTTTTACGATCAAAGAATAAAAAAGCACTTATACAACTCCCAATTTGATCAAATGTCATACCTATAATGAATCAGATTTAGAGGATAAAGAGGTGTGATTTTTTTCTACATTTTCAACGGGGAAAAAAAATTCAATCGGAATAATCTACGACTAAAATTCAGTGGTAATTAATTTAAAAAAAAAAAATGATCGAATTTATAAAAGAAGAAAAAAAAATTCTGCAAAAAATCATTAATTACTTTTTGAAAAGACTTCAATTTTTCTCTTAACAAATTTCTATGCTCTTGTCTGTCAGTCACTTAAACGATTTTACAATATGAAAATGATTTTTTGAATCAAAAGCAGACCCGAGGAAAAATCTCAGTTCATCTTCGCGATTTTTTAATGTGTCCCATTTAAATTAAGTGACTCTGAAAGGATACCGTTAAAAAATTAATTTATTATACGGTATATCTTCATCGTTAATTAAGAAACAAAGTTAGTTGGGATGGTTTTGAACAATTCACATAACAAATAAATCCAGCAAGATTTCCCCCAACTTGACTGCAATATTTTGAAAAGATCACGAGCTAGCTTTAATGGACCATTCGGCTGTAATTCATTAGATGGCATGACAAATCCTTCATCGCCCGAATACTATATAGTAAAGCCGAGTGTAGTGACACACCCTTTAGTCATTTGTCAAAAATGACAAATACGTTTCTACTCATAAATTTTTCATTTTCCTAAAAGATGGGGAACTCACTTTTCAGTAGTGCATACTTTTCTCACATTAAAAACTAGGGGAATAGCAGTCCGGAAAGGACTACTCACTTTCTCGATCAGTCGGGGTGTAGCTTCATTCGATTAAAACATCATTGGGGACTTGGGAGGTCGGGGAGTGGCTTAAAATCAGGAAATGGACCGAAAATTTAAAACCCCTAACTATTAATTAGTCGAAATCGAGTCTCATGTCGGCCCCGACGGTAAAACTTAAAAATTTTCAGTTTTTCCGGATTTTCCGGGGAGAGCGATTTTTCACGGAAAAATACCCAAGGGAAAAGTTGTTCCTTATAGGGTCAGGCATCTTCTCACTAAAAATGAAAAAAAAAAAATCGTTAGAGCCGTTTTCGAGAAAATTCCCTAAAACTCTAAATTTGGCCTTATTTAGCCCTGCCAAAGCCGTAAATTTGGCCGGATGGTCTTGATGATGGAATAACAGTTTTCCCTCTTCCCGAGAAAGGCGGTTGCCAATTTTCGTTGCGCTATGGCTCTTTCGGTTTCGGAAACTCAAACGAAAAACGAAAGTGCAAGAACAGACGAACGAACGAACGGACGGACGTCAGCCCAAAAATCATGTTTACGGTTATTTATCGCCATTTCACGGCAAAATACGCAGTTTGGCGAAATTTCATTTTTGACACGATCGCAATACTTCCTCACTCTAGGGAGCTCGAAAGTAAAAAAAACTTTTTCTAAATTTAGACGACCGCTTATCTTTTCGGTAAAAAGTTTTATTTACATAAAAGCGAGGGTACCATAAGCATGTTTTTTTGAATAACCTTACACGTTACAAACATCTTATCAATAATCTTTTCAAGTCAAGATTAAATAAAAAGTTTCAGCAATACAATGCTTAAATTTTCATCCTTTCCATTTTTTTTGTTATAATGGATAAAGGTTCCTAAATAGAATAATTTTAAATGGATCATTGTTAAAAGCATAGAAGGAATGTGCAGTTCACAACCTTCTTGGCACCAAATTTTAAGCGCGGACTTTATACAAAGGGTGCTACACACCGACTTTAATTCACGAACTTCTGCATCCTCTGCGAGTTTTATGAATTCCTTGCCAGGTACATAACACATATTTATGTGTAAATATTTATCTTTGTAGTTTTAAACCTGTATTATTAATCCTCAGAGGCAAATGATGAAAGTTTAAAGTAAAGAGCAATTTTTAACATTTAGAGAGGTTCTACTGTACTAATTAAAAATGAAATAAAAGCCGACTTCAGTTTTTTCTTCATTTTCTTTGCAAAAAAACATTCTACGTATTAGTTTATTAAAAAAATCAAAAAACTAAAATTAAATGTTTGATACAATATTAGCTGATAAAAAAAGCACCAAGATGAAGGTCATAGCGAAGTCATACCTTCCACCTTGATTTATGATTTTATTTCTTAGTAAAAACGTAAATCGACTATATTCCGTCCCGGAGGTTAATTTTCTCAAGCACAAAATTGAGTCATCAACGACATTTTAATTCCAACAGAAATTAACAATATAAATATTATAATCTGTCATCTGCAATCTGGGCCTTCGATCGAAGAAAATAATTAAATTCAACTTTTTGACAAAAGAATTCTAATATGACGACTTTAAATAAGTCAACAAATTGATTCGATAATAATCAAAAAAGAAAAGTCTATGGAGATTCATTTCAGTGTATACAATAAAGTTAGCGGAAATTTTCAGGAAAACGTATTGTTTTACCCTTCATACGGCCCGAGGACGTTAATAAATTGGATCTCATTCGGAAAATCTAATAATTGCGTATAAAATACAAATAACCTCACTTAAAAGATTTACGAAATCCAACTGACCACAATTCATAATCGGTTTCGTAGAAAACGGAAAACTCTAGGAAGTGTAAAAATTTATTACAAGAAGGATTATGCTATAAGTATAGTAAAACTTCCAATAATGGACGGACACCTCTCTACTAGGGACAACTCTCCCATATTGGACGATTTCGTTTGTTCCAACGCATTCCTTGCATCAAAATACATCTAGTAGGATGTAGTTTGCAGCTCTTGAGAGTAGGAAAAATAGTTTTTCTGTAAAAATAGATTTTCGACAAAGTTGGATTCTCAAAATCCGTTTTTCCAAAATATTTTTTTTAAAACGAAAAACTGAGTGTTCTACCTAGTCTTAATCGATTCTTCAGATTAAAATACATCTCCCAGTATATAATTCATCGATATTTTGGCCCGTTTTAAGCTATAAAATTCATATATCGAAATTGAAATATCGATTTGAAGACATCGGAAAAATGTCAATTTTTTTCGTTTAACGGAAACCGAAAAATGCAAATATCTTGAGAACGCGGCCGAATTTTTAAATTCTGTAAATTCCAACGGATTCCCTGCATCAAAATACGTCTAGTAAGATGTAATTTGCAGCTCTGGAGCGTAGAAAAAACAATTTTTCTGCAAAAATAGAGTTTCGACAAAGTTGGATTCTCAAAATCCGTTTTTCCAAAATATCTTTTTTAAAACGAAAAACTGAGTGTTCTACCTAGTCTTAATCGATTCTTCAGATTAAAATACATCTCCCAGTATATAATTCATCGATATTTCGGCCCGTTTTAAGCCAAAAAATTCATATATCGAAATTGAAATATCGATTTGAAGACATCGGAAAAATGTCAATTTTTTTCGTTTAACGGAAACCGAAAAATGCAAATATCTTGAGAACGCGGCCGAATTTTTAAATTCTGTAAATTCCAACGGATTCCCTGCATCAAAATACGTCTGGTAAGATGTAATTTGCTGCTCTGGAGCGTAAAAAAAACCATTTTTCCGCAAAAATAGAGTTTCGACAAAGTTGGATTCGCAAAATCCGTTTTTCCAAAATATCTATCTGGAAACGAAAAACTGAGTGTTCTACCTAGTCCGAATCGATTCCTCAGATTAAAATACATCTCCCAGTATATAATTCATCCATATTTCGGCCCGTTTTAAGCCAAAAAATTCATATATCGAAATTGAAATATCGATTTGAAGACATCGAAAAAATGTCCATTTTTTTCGTTTAACGGAAACCGAAAAATGCACATATCTTGAGAACGCGGCCGAATTTTTAAATTCTGTAAATTCCAACGGATTCCCTGCATCAAAATACGTCTGGTAAGATGTAATTTGCTGCTCTGGAGCGTAGAAAAAACAATTTTTCTGCAAAAATAGAGTATCGACAAAGTTGGATCCTCAAAATCCGTTTTTCCTAAATATCTTTTTTAAAACGAAAAACTGAGGGTTCTACCTAGTCTTAATCGATTCCTCAGATTAAAATACATCTCCCAGTATATAATTCATCGATATTTTGGCCCGTTTTAAGCTATAAAATTCATATATCGAAATTGAAATATCGATTTGAAAACATCGATAAAATGCCCATTTTTTTCGTCAGACCGAAACCTAAAATTGCTGATATCTTGAGAACGCGGCCGAATTTTTAAATTCTGTAAATTCTAGCGGATGCCTTGCATCAAAATACATCTGATAGGATATGTAGTTTGCAGCTCTAGATCGTAAGAAAAATATAAATATGAATTTTTAAAAAATACACAAAATATGTTTTTATGGCACACTAGAAAGGACGGAATAATTTTTTTAAGCACACTGAAAAGAACTGAATCATTTGAAAGCTCATCACAAGAATTTGGGAATGAAGTTGACGGGGAAAGGAAAGCTGAGTCAAAAACCAACAGTTTTGTAGTAGAGAAATAAAAATCAAAAAAATTGAGGTTATAAAAACATGGCCATGCGTATTATAATTAATTTTTGTATGACTATAGTACCTACTATGGCCATGTTTTCATGACCTCAATTTTTTTTGATTTTTATTTCTCTACTACAATACTGTTGATTTTTGACTCAGCTTTCCTTTCCCCGTCAACTCCATTGCCAAATTCTTGTGATGAGCTTTAAAATGATTCAGTTCTTTACAGTGTGCTTAAAAAAAATTATTCAGTTCTTTCTAGTGCGCCATAAAATATATTTTGTGAATTTCTTTTAAAATGCATATTTTTTATAGTACTTCACGGGCATTTTTGCATGTGAGTGAAGCAAAAATTCAATTTAACGCCTTTTGAGGCAACGTAAGAATTAATTAGTTTAGTCTAGTCTAATAATGAAGCATTGAGGTTTCCCTTTTTTAAGAAAAATGGAGAGACGAAAAAGAGACATGAAAACTGGAAAATCTTTAAGTCAAGATGTTTACTGCGCGGCACTACTATCACAGAGAAGAAAATATTGAACTTTTCATTTAGAATTAATTTTTTTCAAAAGATCTCATGCTTTTATGATGGATGTTGATCGACCTTGCTTTTTTAAATTTGTTTACGACGATCGATTCTTGAATTGCACACCTTCTAAAAGGTTTCCGTTTCATACGGGAAACCGTCATTTCTATTTCATATTATATGTTAAAATTTCAGGGATTGATCAAGTTTTCACTTTGAATTTAACAGTCAAACAGATAAACGTCATCTGAAAGTCTGTTTTGATTTAGCCCTGGGGAAGGTTACATCAACATCAAGTATTATTTACCGTCTTTGGGAGTAGGATAGGAGAAAAGGATAAGAGGATGGGTGTGTCAAAGACGATCATGTTAGATGTTAGATATAATAAATTAGCAATGCTAATAATGTGAAACTCTTATGTTATCCATTAAGGTTATTATCTTTAATATGTACCCTTTCGACAGCTTTTAGTTTTTCTAAGCGTTCATACAACAAGTCCAATGTTTACCATATTTTTACCTGTTATCGGTATTTATAAGCTTTTAGTCGCAATAATAATTAAATAGCGACATTAAAAAGCGAAAAAACTGGCTACACTGCTTCTTTCATAAAAAATATAAATAATCGAATGACGTTTTAAAATCTGCCTAAGCAGTATTCGCGATTTGTCTTTTTTTTCCACACAGAACCAGACAAAAGAAAAATCTGTCAACAATAAAATATAACTTTTGGAAATAAGTAGTACAGTTAGAAATAGTATTTATTACGAAATCAGTAATAAATAGGGCCATCTTTTCCCGAATAAAAAAAAACTGTATGAAATTCCGAAATTACCTGTTGCCTTAATACCAGTGCATCACATATAAAAAATTAATAAAAACAGTATAAGCCACCAACAAAACAAAATTCACTAAACAAAATCTAATGGAACCGTGCAACTCGACCAATTCAACGAAACAAACTAAAGTTATCCTATAAGCAAAAATACAGACCCCTTAAACAATAAAAAGGAAAAAAATGGCAGCAGATTTTTCAGGTGAAAGGCAAATACAAAGAGATTTAATGAAAAGTAAGAAAGGTCGTCGAACGCCAGAGATTTTAGAAACTCATAAAAATACCTAAAGAATGGTCTAATTCGTCAGGGGTAAGCACGTTAACCTAAAAAACAGATTGGGAAAAATAACGAGTTGTTAAAAAATAATAAACTGAATATTAATTTTCAGAGTGAAATAAGAACGAGTTTCCTCGTACAGCATTTAATGTAGTGAGTCAATCAAAGTCTCAGTAAATACACAGTATATTATAGGACATCAAATTCCAGCTAATTTTTGATTTTTAAAATAAATCTTCGGCCCTTCGGTCTTTATTTTGCAAATATTCAAGGTGATTATTTTGTTTAAGATTGTGCTATTACATATTAGTTTTCCAATTACAGAAAAAAAAGACCTCTAGAAAAGAAGGTAAATATAATTGAAAATAAAAACGAATAAAGTTTTGTCGACAAAAATTGAAATTGCAATTGAATGTCTCATATCTCATAAGGAAATCAATTTATTTAGCAAACTCAATTCTCATTAACTCAATTTGGGGTTTATTTCTGATAAAGCATTTTACAGCAGATATCTAAAATATCCTGCCAGTTGATAAAAAATCAATTTCCGTATTAACCTCCTAAGGGACAGATCGATGAATCACATCATGTATAATTTTACCCAGAAGCTTCATTTATTTTTCACGGTGAAGGCAATAAATACGTCCTTTCCTCGATTTTTACAAGCTCGAAAATATTTCAATAATTTCGGTATTTTTCATTGTTTGGATGGCTAGAGTATGAATGCAAATGCAGAAATAAATGGTTACTGAAACTATAAAAACGAAGTCTTTACTAACGATTTCCTCATCTTAAAAGCCCGTTCCGCCAATTAATCGGAAGGTTTTATTCTTACAATCGAAAGTCCAATTTCTCCTTTTGGGGGTGCCCAAATTACCTGAAACGGAAACGCGATGAGACACTGCTGTACAGGACTCTCCCAGGAACCCCCTACCAAGAGAAAAAGAGAAGATCGAAACGCTGTCCGCAGAAAAAACCACGGTACCACAACTTCTGCTGCGAAAAGTCAAGATGGGCTTATTAGAGCGACCGCCTTACGGAAAACAGTAAACGCGTAGTAAACCTGCTTACCATTCATTGACTAGAGCCACCAGGATTGTAAGTAGAAGTATACATATTTTTCCTATTTCATGGATATGGGATAGAAAGTTTTTACTTTAAACAAAATATGCATGCGATCAAATCACATAATAAAAACTTCACCTTTTTGGTATTGCACGAAAGTTGAGTCAATATAGTGTACGTTTCTTCTTTTATGTAAAAAATCGTTCCTTAAAAATTTTAGTAAAAATAAAAATCGACTTCATTAGAATGTCAAAGTAATAGATTTGAAATGTAAAAGAAAAGTATTACATAAAAAACGAATATGTAGATTCACATGGCCCCAGATAAAGTAATATATCTTTTCACTCCGAAAGCTAAGGCCGTTTATAAAGATCTCGATTTCTTGTATTTCAAAGATACAACCTTTTTAGCACGCTGACTTTTTTTGACTGAAATTCACTGAAGAAAGTTATAATTTTCCCCTTTAAATCGACCTTCGAATTGATGTCGACTTTTAATGTGAATCAACCCACAAAGATCCCGTTGTAACTCTTTCTACTGTTATGCCTATTATAAAAACATCCTATCTCAAAAAAAATCCAGCTATGATCTCGAGAAAAAATTTTAAGTAAAACTATCACTTGAGTAAAATTTTTTTTATTAAGAATGATAAAAGGCAAAAAAGCTAACTATTAATCTTCTTTCAAGATAATAGCTATCTTATTTCCAATCAGTTTTGCTCGAGATGAAAATAGGGACACCATTTCGTGTTTCAGAGGTCAGCTTTTCCCTAAAGTGGCTATAACAGACATTTTCCTTACTTTTTTTGTCAGGCTAGCGGTACAAGCTATATTAGGCCAGCTGATTTCTATCCGACTAATTTTAAGATAAACTGTTATCGTGACTGAATTTCAAGTCGGCGAACAATTAAAGCGCATGGAAAATGTTTTAAAATTAATTTTCTGGATAATGTGCGCACATTCTTTCTTTTTAGAACATTAAGAGAACAATGAAACCTTTAAATTCCTTATGAAAAGTTTCTCGCTATTACAGATTTCAAACTTGCTATTTTCATTCGACGATGTTCCATTTTAAAAAAAAAGTAATAACAATAAATTTTCAAGTAAATTATTTTCCCGTTTTCAATTTATTCCTGAATGAAATAAAACCTTAACAAATACAATAATTATGAATAACGAGGAAAAAAGTTTCGAGGCTTCTTATTGAGTCAACATAACCGTGAAAAATTGGACAAGCATTCGCCTCCGAATCAGATTCAGACCGTAAAAGTTTTTTCCACGAACCAGGAAATATTAAAAATGTTTTGAAAACAATTTGGATTGGGCGTGGGCCCTTACAGTGAGGAAAATTTCCATGAAAAATAAAAAGGTATAGTAGAAAACCAATTCCAGATCATTTTTTCACCAACCAACCAAAAAAAAAAAAAAAAAAAACCCCAGTTCCGAAAACTGAGTTTACAAACGCATAGCCTGAGAAAAGAAGGTTTCTATTTTGTAGAGGATTTCTAGGTAATTTGTGCTTTTAACTTACTCTAGATGTCATTATAATTTTGCTACAACGAAACTTGCAAGAACGTAACTATACGCTCAAAGTTGTGTATCACATCACAGGTTAACGAGATTTTTTTTATATATGTAACAAAAGGGCAAATTTAACTCAATTTCAATGTTATTTCTACTCTTCTTTTCAAGTATACAGTATATTTAGAACCGTTTGCTTTAGAGCGGAAGTTCATTATGTTTTTGTTCTTTGATAAGATTAAGTTGATATAATCCGAAAACAATTTACAAATTCTTTCAATAGTCAAAGGAAGCACTAGCCAAGCTCTCCACTAGATTATATCAGCCCCTCAAGAGCGCAATACTATCTTTCCACCAGGGGGGGGGGGGGGGGGAAGAAAACCAATGGTTTTAGGACCTTTAATTACTACCCCCTCTTTTGGAGCAACAAAACCTATTATTATTATTATTATTATTATTACATGTAAAACCTAGTGTTTTAGAAAACTAAGCACTTTTTTTTGTAGTAGCTAATTTAAAATTATTAGAAAAAATTTGTAGGTTACTACAAAATGTAATTTTCTGCTTTCAGTACTTTCATGTATTTAACCCCTAACATCGTTTTATCAAAGATACAAAATATGAATATTACAAGAGGCAGGTAAGTTAATAAAATAGAATGAAAACGAAATAAACGATTTAATGGAATTCAAGTGCTCAAAGCCGGAAACCGAAATTACAAGATAGCAAGCATCTAAAGCAAACAGAAGAAAAGTTAACAATGAATCTTGATAAAAATTTTTGCAAAAGTCAATATTTCCCTACATTTTCAATAACAGAAAGATGATTTACATTTAAGATAAATTTCCCTATGTCCATTTTTTCCTTAAACATTTAGCGTTTGAAAGGTCAAATTCAAGTCGTTAAAGCTACATCTGATTCCAACGACAGACTCCGATGGTGTTTTAATATTTTAAAAAAACCGAAGCTCATTTATTTCGAAACGGATGGTGGCAGCGGATGCGACTATAATAAAATACATCTCGAACATAACGTCATTAGAGTTGTCGTAGACATCAGCTTAGATATTTCATCATTTTTCATTCCATAGAAGGGAAATTTACATCAATCCTCACGGAAAGCCTTCAACTTATAAACCCAAAAGAAAAATAAGTTAAAATCCGGATTTTCAAAACTTATCCTTTTTTTATAAATTTATCTTTTCATCATTTTCAAATATGCATAACCTTATACGTCGGTCGACTTTTGAAAAGTTGAAGCACGATTTATGGTCGAAATCGTTTCGAAAATAACAAAAAGCTCAAGGGACATTTGTTTATTAGAAAACATATATGTATTTCGTTCGAACTTTTCGATAAACAGAAGAGAAGAAAGAATAAAATGAATCAACAATTTCACCGAAACACAAACTATCATTCCGTTCGTTTCACGTGTGTGATTTTTATATTTTTTTCTATTCCGAAACCTTAATTTTGGTAAAATGAAAAGGATATAAAAACGTTTATTTTTTTAAAAGTTGTTCGTAACCTTTCGTTTGAGGAATAAGGTTTATACGAACGGAATTGCTCTTGAAAAAATTGTAAAACTGGATTGCCGCATTTGTATATTTCAGAAAAACCGATCCTTGGGTTTGTTTGAATCGCAAAAAAGCACAAGACTACAGTAAATATGACCATGGACAAAATTTCTACCATTGGTGCACAGCCTCTAGGTGCCAAGGAACTCAGATAGTTTTTCCATAGTCGAGAATTCATTGGAAATTTAGTATTGTCTTAATTTAAAAATCATCTTTCTATCGTGATTTTTGCATAAACATGTACCGTGTGCAAAATATATGCTTTGGAGATTCTTGGGATGGAAAACCGAAATCCTGAACAACCGATTTTATTGCCAACATGTTTCGACTCTTTATTGTAGACATTCTCAAGGATAAAATTTAAGCTGAAGGCTTTTTGCTTAAGTATAAAAAGAAGTGCAAACATAAAAGAAGAATATAAAAATTTGATAAATAAAATTTCTTCCGGGGGTTTCGTTTCAATGGTTCTTTAAACAAGATTTTGTTGTCTTTTTTTAAGTACATTTTCATCTAGTAATTTTAGTTTTCAAATCCTTTGATCTTGATCTCTTATTATTTTTATTTTTATCAAGCCTCTAGGGGAACTAGGACTAAAAATTATTCCGCTAGAACACTTAGAGGTATTCAGTAAAAATCTTCAAAGCAATAGATTAGAAATAGTTGGATTGGTCACTGCCATGTCTCCTAACGGAATAGTTTTCCACCCGAATTCTCTATTTAAAAAAATCGAACATTAAATTGATAAAATGATTATAAACAGAATCAGGACCAAATTGTCGGCTATTGGACATACAAAGAAGTCTTTAAAACGAAATAAGATTTACTTACCTTGGGTCGAAACTTCAGGGATGTATGTAACGGATGGACTAATCCCGATGTCATCACCGTAAAATACTTCATTCTCAGAGTTTGGACTTTCTACCACGGTCATGATATCCATGATATCCATTTTATAGTCGAATCAAATTTCCTTAATTAAACTCATTTGATGACACTCTACACCTGCAAGTATAAACATACATATAAATTATTTTTTACATTATTCATTCATTCTTCAGATCAGATTTAATAAGGCTTTTTTGAAAAACCTAGAAAAGTTGAAAATAAATGTTTGCGTTTATTTCAGCTTTTGATCCCGTTTTTAATTACCGCAGTAAATGTATGAAATTTTTACCAACACGGTATGTTCATTATAAATTAGAGGACGCTACAAAACCTGTGAAGCGAGGAAATCAGAGTAACAAAAAAATTTTGCTTTTCCGTTTTCATTATTGTTACTCAAACAATTTTTTGTTTCACTGAATACTGAATATAGTAATCAGTACCTGCTATAAATGGAAAATTCTTTTCATGAACTTATGCCTTAACTTTTATTAAAATAAAAATCGAGTAAAAATTAAGGCATAAGTCAGGAAAGAAGGAACAGTGAATGCAGCAGAGCCTTCATCAATCAAGCACTATGCATGACATTTGTCTAAAAAGGCGACAAGTTGAAGCAGTTTTTTGTTTATTGACTAACATCTTTCCGTTTTGATCTTAGTTAAATTAAATTTCAGTTTAAAAGTCGCTGTTTAATTAAATTAAACTAATGTCGTAATCTTTCCTTTAAAAAACATCGTGTTCGCGGTTTGGGGGCACTAAATATTCAAATACAGTAATTCACTTTACATAAAAATTTCCTCAGGCAGCTTGAATGCACAGATTTAGAGTATCGAGAAGAAAAGGGATCGGTGGAAATCTGCAAAAAAAAGGAAGGATCACGAACTTGCTATTCAAACTATTGGGTCACGTCACAAGTCAAATCTTTCCCCTGTTTTATAAAAGATGTCATCAATTTAGCCGAAGACTTTGTTTAAATCACCCGCTTTAGTGAAACTGGAAAATATCAAAAGTATAAATCTTTTTTTTCTATCATTGATTTCTTCTTTTTAAACTGCGGTGACTCATATTTTCCTAACATGCTCACTTTTCAAGCCCGCAATTTTATGGCCTCGTAGGTCTCGGAACTGATTACCAAGTTCCCTAAATTCACGCTACAAGTTTGTCGGAGACTATAAAATAAAATCATGAGCAATAGTTTGGATTTACATCGAAAATTATGCAAAAAAAAGCGTTTCATTTTCCTATTGCCGATGTATCGACATATTATTGGTTTGGCAACTTCAGGCAATACTGATGAGCAAAATATTGGCTGCCTCATCTTTCAAAAATCGGATTTTTAAGGTTTTATACTCGACCAAGATAAAAAAATAATTGGAAAGATATATAAAACAATATCAGTGGTTCAAACATAAACGGGGGTTTTCTTCTCCTTCTACACTTTGATAAAGTTATTTTCTTTCCGATCGTAATCATTTTATGTGTATTTCATCTTTTACCAGTTTAAAACAGGAAGGCAAACCCACTCTTACTTATTTAAGAGAGATTTTCCGAGCTTTTGCAAAACATCTTAAAATAAATTACCTTTAAAAAACTCCGGTCTTTATTGTGATTAACTTTTCCTAGATTACTAAAACAAGAAAATACGACATCCTTTTTAATTCATTATGATTTTTCCATTTAACCTTCCGCATTTAAGATCAACTTGATTAAAATAAATGAAACTCCAAAACAAAGCATTTGCTTCCTCTGTTTTATTATATTCCATTAACGAATGATAATCTCATAATTTAAAATAATTAAAAACGCGATTTTAAAATTGTGTTTCATTTTAAAGTATCTCTTTATTTTCCAGTTTCCTTCTGGCTCTCAAGCTTTGACCCTCGTCAAAATGGGAGTTAAAATGTAAAATTTTTCCCAGTAATTATCGACTTCATTCAAAGTTATAATTTTTCCGGATCTGATTAATATTCGAAGGCCGATAAGCTTCTTTTTGTTAATGGCACCAGCGATGTTTCATTCCCAATACGACATAAACATCTCTTCAATTTACGCCGACACATACATACCAAACTGCACTATGCGAATTCCGATGATAAATACAGTATAAGTCAATTATAAACTTTCACTTTAATTAGCTAGGTTTTTGCACTCTGCTTTAACCTCGCATTCAACATTATTACCGGGAAGAGTGAAACTGATCTCTGACGATTAATACGGGAAGTCCTTGAAAACGATTCAATTTTTTTTTTTTTAATTTAGATCTCCCCAGGGTGGCCCTGCTATTAAGGCTCTTAAGCATTTCCATCCATTTAAGTAATGAGATGTCGTTATTAAATTGCATTCATAGTAATAACAAGTTTCCTTTCTGATTAATTGTAAATGATTGATCGCTGACATTAGGAATGTCCTTTTCAGTAAGACTTTGTATTCTATACCTTTGCAGACGAGTACAAATCTTGCTGGATAAGTTCTTTTGTGCAATGAAAAATGCCAGTTTTTCTTTTGAGTGACGAAAATAAATGTGCAAAATTCTGAGATTTGAATTGCACATCTCGGATGTAGTCGCAAAATGAAAGAAGAAGTGTCATTCATTCTACTATGTGCTTCGATAAAGAAAGTAAAAATTAAAAAAAATGTGATTAAAGTTTAGAAGGATTCCTAAAAGAATTGCAACCTAATAACCTATATAATGGGATAAATTTTATTTGAAGAAGCGAAAACAAAAATGATTTATCAAATGAACTAAGAAATAGGAAAAATACATGAACAAATTTTGGTTAAGCTTTAAAGTGTTGTTGTGTATGGAAACTTCTTCGATAATATTAAGTGTACAAATTCTATGGCATACCTTTACCGGATCCAGCAATAAGTCAAAAAGGACACCTGTTTATAAAGGACAGATTTTTCGATCCCGGCGGTGTCCATTGTAAACAGTTTTCACTGTATTTCATTACAAATGGGTTCGAACTAAAAAACTTTGAGAATTTCGGAGAAACTTTTACATTATTTCACTTCAATTACCAATAAAAGGTATTAATGACGACTTAGATTTCAAAGCATGTTTCGTTGAAAACGTGATGACGCAAACAAAGAGAAGAAACGAAAGAAGCCTTAAAATTGAAGAAACAAAACATAATTTCAAAGTGCCTAATGAATTCATCATCATCAGTTACATAATGCTCATTCCATTGTCACAGAAAAAGCAGAAGGGCACGAAAGAAAAAATGAAATACAACCCAATACTAAAAATTGTTACTTTGAAAATTGCTCCAACTCAAAACTCACAGTGGTAATCATAGCCCAAAGTTTTTGTTTTCACGATGCGTTATTCCAAATAATGTTATTATAGCGTCTTATTGGTTTCAAATGCTGCACTTTATCCAGAGCAATGATTCTTATCGTGCACTTTTCTGATTCGAAAATGATAAAACTGATGACGATTCACAAACAGATTTAATTGCTTGGAATATAATGCTATCGTCAGGCAACTCATCTTGAATTTATTAAGCTCCTTGCTCTTCCTATAATACCGCCGAAACAGGATTTAAGTTGAAAGAAAGCAGTAAGCTTTTCACAGATAAGTATAAAGGAAAAATTCCAAGTTGATCGACAAGTTCTTTTATAACATTCCTGGTAGCTAATGATAACGTCTATAGAGATGGTTCGAGCTTTACGTTGATATTTCAAATACCAAGAATCTCATTCATTTCTTTCTATTTTTTGAACTCGATGCTTATGCATCCGTGAAAACATAGTACATGATGCTGTCTCGTTTTCAATTTTTCTCTGTTCTAATAATTTATCATTTTAGCCTATGGTAGCCATTTCAAATCTTTACACCACTGTTTTTATATCTGCATTTTAATTTTAAAAAATCGAAAATTGTTTTAAGTTAAAACAATTCAGCAGATGCTGCTTTCGAGATGAATTTTCTGGAAATCTTCCAAGGTTTTTATTCCTTTCAACAGGCTTTAAATAACCAAATCAAAATTCAACGAATCTTTTATTTGAAATCCAGGATATTGGTTCTCATTAATAAGTAGAGGGCTTTCTTCGACGATTTAAAATTAGACATCTTTCATTTTCCATACAAAAGCTAAGCAAAAAATTTTCCCAGAAACTAAGATGATATCCCACAGGACTACACCATTTTTTCATTGATACTCAAAATTTTACCTTGACGACAGGAAGCAAACAAAACGGTCGTTTGCTATTAAACAATTACACAACTTCTGCTTTTACGTAATTTGATCTCCTTTGCAAAGACAAACTATTTCCCTTGGTCGAAATTAACTTTCAGCTATAAATCGTCTTATTTTTACAAATTTAAATTTTTCCAGTTAAACGAAATTAAAAAAGGAGAGTTTAATAAAGTCTTGATTAAATAAATACCGGGGAAAAAAAATCAGCTAATTTTAAAGCCTTCAAACCTTTTTTTATTAGCTTACAACGCAATGATTTAATGCATTATTATGCAAGGGAAAAATATATAGGCAGGTATATTCACCTTTTTTTTTTTACTTTTCATAGAATATCGAGTTATTACCTAGAAGTGGATAGCAATGCATTGTTACTTCTCATTTTCCCCTTCGGATAAAATGTTCCTTTTTACTGAGTTCGAGCATGTGTGTTTTGCCCTTCGTCTCCATAGGGTTGAATTATACAACTGAATGTTTCATTTCGCTGCCTCATTATTAATTACAATACTTCCGCTGAGATCATAGATCTTAAGATTTTAAAACTCGTATTGTATGCTTTACTGTTTATTTTAGTTTCTAGCTTCTTCTCTTTTCCCTTTTTACTGTCAATAATCACGTAATCAGACTACAAC
>CM042068.1:0-152384 GCA_023512825.1 Liposcelis brunnea
CATAAGCTAAACATGGAAAATTTCAAAGTCCCAAAAAGTACCTAAAAACAAGAGATAGGTATAGGACATGGTATAGCAAAAATGTCCCTCTCGTCGAGTACTATCTTTTGCTGAAAAAAAATCTTCCAGGTTAGATGGTTTTAAGAAAGTTAAGTCCTTTTACACGTATCACAATTGGTCAAAAAAAAAGTTTGTATACATGACTAGAAAGCTTACAAAAAGTGCTATTTTTTAGCTATCTTTAAAAATTTTTTTGGAAGAAAAAAAAATTTTTTTTTAAACTATCTTAAAAACAAGGCAAAAACGGGCTGTAACATGGGGGTTTTTCGTGATCCTCGTAAAATTTCCTATCCGATAGGCACCCTTTAAACAAATTCTACCGAACATAGGTACCTATAACCTAACCTAACCTAACCTAACCCGGACCCCAGCCGGCCCGGACCCCAGCCGGCCCGGACCCCAGCCGGCCCGGACCCCAGCCGGCCCGGACCCCAGCCGGCCCGGACCCCAGCCGGCCCGGACCCCAGCCGGCCCGGACCCCAGCCGGCCCGGACCCCAGCCGGCCCGGACCCCAGCCGGCCCGGACCCCAGCCGGCCCGGACCCCAGCCGGCCCGGACCCCAGCCGGCCCGGACCCCAGCCGGCCCGGACCCCAGCCGGCCCGGACCCCAGCCGGCCCGGACCCCAGCCGGCCCGGACCCCAGCCGGCCCGGACCCCAGCCGGCCCGGACCCCAGCCGGCCCGGACCCCAGCCGGCCCGGACCCGCTCGCTCCGCTCGCGGGTCCTTGTGCCGCGCTTCGCGCGGCCCAAGGTCGCTGTTTCTGCTGTTTTTTTGGTGTCAATTACATGTGCAACGAGCGAGTGGAGCGAGTGCAACGAGCGAGTGGAGCGAGTGCAACGAGCGAGTGGAGCGAGTGCAACGAGCGAGTGGAGCGAGTGCAACGAGCGAGTGGAGCGAGTGCAACGAGCGAGTGGAGCGAGTGCAACGAGCGAGTGGAGCGAGTGCAACGAGCGAGTGGAGCGAGTGCAACGAGCGAGTGGAGCGAGTGCAACGAGCGAGTGGAGCGAGTGCAACGAGCGAGTGGAGCGAGTGCAACGAGCGAGTGGAGCGAGTGCAACGAGCGAGTGGAGCGAGTGCAACGAGCGAGTGCGCCAGTCGTGCGAGGGCGCGAGTCGGGCGAGAGCGCGAGTGGCGTGTAGTCGAATTTGTGAATAAGCGAGTATGAGAGTACTCGTGGGCTAGCGGAAGTGTTATATGTGGGAGTGCATGTACTTAGGAGCATGTATTATAATGCATGCATCCTTAGGAGGCGAGCGTTGACTTTTAGCTGCTTTACAATGCATGCATCGTCAGGAGACGAATAATTAGTTTCCCGGTCTTCCAACATGTGCCTTTACAGATTTTAACATGAGCATCATTTCACACTGCAATACATGTTTATTTAGGCGGCGAGTGTAAACTTTCAGCTGCTTTAAAATCCATGCCTCCTGAGAAGGCAAGCATTGACTTTTAGCGTTTTCACAATGCGTGCATTTTTAGGCGGGAGATCATTAGTTCCCCGGGCTTCCAACATGTACCTTTACAGACTTTAAGTTGAGCATCATTTCCCACTGGAATACATGTATATTTAGGCGGCGAGCATGAACATTCAGCTGCTTTAGAATGAATGCATCCTTAGGGGGCGAGCATTGACTTTTAGCTGCTTTACAATGCATGCATCCTTACGAGGCAATCGTTATTTTAGCTGCTTCACAATGCATGCAGCGGTAGGCGGCGGATCGTTAGTTCCCACAAAAGGTTCTCTTGACGGAACAACCCATAACAAACGTAGAGCAACAGTTTGGGACCCATTTACAACCGGTCTGCCACAAATTTTTTTCTTTCAGCTCATTTCCTACCCGCCTGACACAAAATTCTTCTTTTTTAAACTTTTCCGAAAAAACCTGAAGTAGAACAAACTGTGATTTTTACGGAACAATACGGAACAAACGTATAAAAATCGGTTTGCGACTCATTTCCAACCATAAAATTTTTCTTTTTAGCTTTTTCGGAAAAGGCGAAGTCGAACGTCGAATTCCAGGAAAATGTGAAATTGATTTTCCCGGTCTGGTGGGGGGTAAGCAATGGAAATGGCCTTCTCTTGCTGCCTTAGAATACACGGCTCTCAAGGCAATGAAAAGTCTACGTCCCTAGCCTTAGGATACATGCATATCAAGGCAATGAAAGGTCTACGTCCCTAGCCTTAGGATACATGCATCTCAAGGCAATGAAAAGTCTACGTCCCTAGCCTTAGGATACATGCATCTCAAGGCAATGAAAAGTTTACGCCCCTAGCCTTAGGATACATGCATCTCAAGCCAATGAAAAGTCTATGTCCCTAGCCTTCAGCGAGATATTTGGACATTTAAATTTTCTATGTTTAGCTTATGGGGAAAAAAAATGTTCCTTAGGCAAGGAGCTATCCAAATCTATATTCAAAAATTTTTGTCCAGCAGGAGTTGGGACTTGTAATTTTTTTGATTTTTTGTAAAGACAACATGACGTCATCGGATAGTACTCGACGAGAGGAACATTTTTTGTCCTATCAACCATGGTCGTATCTTGCTCCTAAACATTTTTTTTACAAAATTTACAATTTTTTAAAATTTAAATAATTTATAGCGGCTAAACTACTCGTTAGAATTAGACATGTTAATAGACTATTTTGTTCCCCTCGGCGAGTACTATCCGCTAGTGAAAAAAAATCTTCCAGGTTAGATGGTTTTAAAAAAGTTAAGTCATTTTACACGTATCACATTTGATCAAAAAAAACGTTTGTATACATGACTAGAAAGCTTACAAAAAATGCTATTTTTTTGCCATCTTCCAAAATTTTTTTTGGAGGAAAACAAATTTTTTTTTCAAGTATCTTATAAAAAAGGCAAAAACGGGCTGTAACATGGGGATTTCTCCTGATCCTCGTCAAATTTCCTATCCGAAACGAACAATTTAAACAAATTCTACCGAACACAGGTACCTATAACCTAAAAACGGAAATATCTCGAGAACGCGACCGAATTTTTTAATTCTGTAAATTCCACGAGATTCCTTGCATCGAAATACGTCTGGTAGTATACAGTTTGAAGCTGTGGAGCGTGGGGAAAAAAACATTTGAGCAAAAATCGATTTCGATATCGATTCGATATTAAAAATCCGTTTTTCCTAAATATCTTTTCGAAAACGAAAAACTGAGTGTTCTACCTAGTCTTAATCGATTCCTCAGATCAAAATACATCTCTTAGTATATAATTCATCGATATTTTGGCACGTTTCAAGCTGAAAAATTCATATATCGAAATCGAAATATCGATTTGAAAACATCGAAAAAACGCCCATTTTTTTCGTTAGAGCGAAACCTAAAAATGCAAATATCTCGAGAACGCGACCGAATTTTTTAATTCTGTAAATTCCACGAGATTCCTTGCATCGAAATACGTCTGGTAGTATACAGTTTAAAGCTGTGGAGCGTGGGGAAAAAAACATTTGAGCAAAAATCGATTTCGATATCGATTCGATATTAAAAATCCGTTTTTCCTAAATATCTTTTCGAAAACGAAAAACTGAGTGTTCTACCTAGTCTTAATCGATTCCTCAGATTAAAATACATCTCCCAGTATATAATTCATCGATATTTTGGCCCGTTTCAAGCTGAAAAATTCATATATCGAAATCGAAATATCGATTTGAAAACATCGAAAAAACGCCCATTTTTTTCGTTAGAGCGAAACCTAAAAATGCAAATATCTCGAGAACGCGACCGAATTTTTTAATTCTGTAAATTCCACGAGATTCCTTGCATCGAAATACGTCTGGTAGTATACAGTTTAAAGCTGTGGAGCGTGGGGAAAAAAACATTTGAGCAAAAATCGATTTCGATATCGATTCGATATTAAAAATCCGTTTTTCCTAAATATCTTTTCGAAAACGAAAAACTGAGTGTTCTACCTAGTCTTAATCGATTCCTCAGATTAAAATACATCTCCCAGTATATAATTCATCGATATTTTGGCCCGTTTCAAGCTGAAAAATTCATATATCGAAATCGAAATATCGATTTGAAAACATCGAAAAAACGCCCATTTTTTTCGTTAGAGCGAAACCTAAAAATGCAAATATCTCGAGAACGCGACCGAATTTTTTAATTCTGTAAATTCCACGAGATTCCTTGCATCGAAATACGTCTTGTAGTATACAGTTTGAAGCTGTGGAGCGTGGGGAAAAAAACATTTGAGCAAAAATCGATTTCGATATCGATTCGATATTAAAAATCCGTTTTTCCTAAATATCTTTTCGAAAACGAAAAACTGAGTGTTCTACCTAGTCTTAATCGATTCCTCAGATTAAAATACATCTCCCAGTATATAATTCATCGATATTTTGGCCCGTTTCAAGCTGAAAAATTCATGTATCGAAATTGAAATATCGATTTGAAAACATCGAAAAAACGCCCATTTTTTTCGTTAGAGCGAAACCTAAAAATGCAAATATCTCGAAAACGCGACGGAATTTTTTAATTCTGTAAATTCCACGAGATTCCTTGCATCGAAATACGTCTGGTAGTATACAGTTTGAAGCTGTGGAGCGTGGGGAAAAAAACATTTGAGCAAAAATCGATTTCGATATCGATTCGATATTAAAAATCCGTTTTTCCTAAATATCTTTTCGAAAACGAAAAACTGAGTGTTCTACCTAGTCTTAATCGATTCCTCAGATTAAAATACATCTCCCAGTATATAATTCATCGATATTTTGGCCCGTTTCAAGCTGAAAAATTCATATATCGAAATGGAAATATCGATTTGAAAACATCGAAAAAGCGCCCATTTTTTTCGTTAGAGCGAAACCTAAAAATGCAAATATCTCGAGAACGCGACCGAATTTTTTAATTCTGTAAATACCACGAGATTCCTTGCATCGAAATACGTCTGGTAGTATACAGTTTGAAGCTGTGGAGCGTGGGGAAAAAAACATTTGAGCAAAAATCGATTTCGATATCGATTCGATATTAAAAATCCGTTTTTCCTAAATATCTCTTCGAAAACGAAAAACTGAGTGTTCTACCTAGTCTTAATCGATTCCTCAGATTAAAATACATCTCCCAGTATATAATTCATCGATATTTTGGCCCGTTTCAAGCTGAAAAATTCATATATCGAAATCGAAATATCGATTTGAAAACATCGAAAAAACGCCCATTTTTTTCGTTAGAGCGAAACCTAAAAATGCAAATATCTCGAGAACGCGACCGAATTTTTTAATTCTGTAAATTCCACGAGATTCCTTGCATCGAAATACGTCTGGTAGTATACAGTTTGAAGCTGTGGAGCGTGGGGAAAAAAACATTTGAGCAAAAATCGATTTCGATATCGATTCGATATTAAAAATCCGTTTTTCCTAAATATCTTTTCGAAAACGAAAAACTGAGTGTTCTACCTAGTCTTAATCGATTCCTCAGATTAAAATACATCTCCCAGTATATAATTCATCGATATTTTGGCCCGTTTCAAGCTGAAAAATTCATATATCGAAATTGAAATATCGATTTGAAAACATCGAAAAAACGCCCATTTTTTTCGTTAGAGCGAAACCTAAAAATGCAAATATCTCGAGAACGCGACCGAATTTTTTAATTCTGTAAATTCCACGAGATTCCTTGCATCGAAATACGTCTGGTAGTATACAGTTTGAAGCTGTGGAGCGTGGGGAAAAAAACATTTGAGCAAAAATCGATTTCGATATCGATTCGATATTAAAAATCCGTTTTTCCTAAATATCTTTTCGAAAACGAAAAACTGAGTGTTCTACCTAGTCTTAATCGATTCCTCAGATTAAAATACATCTCCCAGTATATAATTCATCGATATTTTGGCCCGTTTCAAGATGAAAAATTCATGTATCGAAATTGAAATATCGATTTGAAAACATCGAAAAAACGCCCATTTTTTTCGTTAGAGCGAAACCTAAAAATGCAAATATCTCGAAAACGCGACCGAATTTTTTAATTCTGTAAATTCCACGAGATTCCTTGCATCGAAATACGTCTGGTAGTATACAGTTTGAAGCTGTGGAGCGTGGGGAAAAAAACATTTGAGCAAAAATCGATTTCGATATCGATTCGATATTAAAAATCCGTTCTTCCTAAATATCTTTTCGAAAACGAAAAACTGAGTGTTCTACCTAGTCTTAATCGATTCCTCAGATTAAAATACATCTCCCAGTATATAATTCATCGATGTTTTGGCACGTTTCAAGCTGAAAAATTCATATATCGAAATTGAAATATCGATTTGAAAACATCGAAAAAACACACATTTTTTTCGTTAGAGCGAAACCTAAAAATGCAAATATCTCGAGAACGCGACTGAATTTTTTAATTCTGTAAATTCCACGAGATTCCTTGCATCGAAATACGTCTGGTAGTATACAGTTTGAAGCTGTGGAGCGTGGGGAAAAAAACATTTGAGCAAAAATCGATTTCGATATCGATTCGATATTAAAAATCCGTTTTTCCTAAATATCTTTTCGAAAACGAAAAACTGAGTGTTCTACCTAGTCTTAATCGATTCCTCAGATTAAAATACATCTCCCAGTATATAATTCATCGATATTTTGGCCCGTTTCAAGATGAAAAATTCATATATCGAAATCGAAATATCGATTTGAAAACATCGAAAAAACGCCCATTTTTTTCGTTAGAGCGAAACCTAAAAATGCAAATATCTCGAGAACGCGACCGAATTTTTTAATTCTGTAAATTCCACGAGATTCCTTGCATCGAAATACGTCTTGTAGTATACAGTTTGAAGCTGTGGAGCGTGGGGAAAAAAACATTTGAGCAAAAATCGATTTCGATATCGATTCGATATTAAAAATCCGTTTTTCCTAAATATCTTTTCGAAAACGAAAAACTGAGTGTTCTAACTAGTCTTAATCGATTCCTCAGATTAAAATACATCTCCCAGTATATAATTCATCGATATTTTCGCCCGATTCAAGCTGAAAAATTCATATATCGAAATCGAAATATCGATTTGAAAACATCGAAAAAACGCCCATTTTTTTCGTTAGAGCGAAACCTAAAAATGCAAATATCTCGAGAACGCGACCGAATTTTTTAATTCTGTAAATACCACGAGATTCCTTGCATCGAAATACGTCTGGTAGTATACAGTTTGAAGCTGTGGAGCGTGGGGAAAAAAACATTTGAGCAAAAATCGATTTCGATATCGATTCGATATTAAAAATCCGTTTTTCCTAAATATCTCTTCGAAAACGAAAAACTGAGTGTTCTACCTAGTCTTAATCGATTCCTCAGATTAAAATACATCTCCCAGTATATAATTCATCGATATTTTGGCCCGTTTCAAGCTGAAAAATTCATATATCGAAATCGAAATATCGATTTGAAAACATCGAAAAAACGCCCATCTTTTTCGTTAGAGCGAAACCTAAAAATGCAAATATCTCGAGAACGCGACCGAATTTTTTAATTCTGTAAATTCCACGAGATTCCTTGCATCGAAATACGTCTGGTAGTATACAGTTTGAAGCTGTGGAGCGTGGGGAAAAAAACATTTGAGCAAAAATCGATTTCGATATCGATTCGATATTAAAAATCCGTTTTTCCTAAATATCTTTTCGAAAACGAAAAACTGAGTGTTCTACCTAGTCTTAATCGATTCCTCAGATTAAAATACATCTCCCAGTATATAATTCATCGATATTTTGGCCCGTTTCAAGCTGAAAAATTCATATATCGAAATTAAATATATATTTGAAAACATCGAAAAAACGCCCATTTTTTTCGTTAGAGCGAAACCTAAAAATGCAAATATCTCGAGAACGCGACCGAATTTTTTAATTCTGTAAATTCCACGAGATTCCTTGCATCGAAATACGTCTGGTTGTATACAGTTTGAAGCTGTGGAGCGTGGGGAAAAAAACATTTGAGCAAAAATCGATTTCGATATCGATTCGATATTAAAAATCCGTTTTTCCTAAATATCTTTTCGAAAACGAAAAACTGAGTGTTCTACCTAGTCTTAATCGATTCCTCAGATTAAAATACATCTCCCAGTATATAATTCATCGATATTTTGGCCCGTTTCAAGCTGAAAAATTCATATATCGAAATTGAAATATCGATTTGAAAACATCGAAAAAACGCCCATTTTTTTCGTTAGAGCGAAACCTAAAAATGCAAATATCTCGAGAACGCGACCGAATTTTTTAATTCTGTAAATTCCACGAGATTCCTTGCATCGAAATACGTCTGGTAGTATACAGTTTGAAGCTGTGGAGCGTGGGGAAAAAAACATTTGAGCAAAAATCGATTTCGATATCGATTCGATATTAAAAATCCGTTTTTCCTAAATATCTTTTCGAAAACGAAAAACTGAGTGTTCTACCTAGTCTTAATCGATTCCTCAGATTAAAATACATCTCCCAGTATATAATTCATCGATATTTTGGCCCGTTTCAAGCTGAAAAATTCATATATCGAAATCGAAATATCGATTTGAAAACATCGAAAAAACGCCCATTTTTTTCGTTAGAGCGAAACCTAAAAATGCAAATATCTCGAGAACGCGACCGAATTTTTTAATTCTGTAAATTCCACGAGATTCCTTGCATCGAAATACGTCTGGTAGTATACAGTTTGAAGCTGTGGAGCGTGGGGAAAAAAACATTTGAGCAAAAATCGATTTCGATATCGATTCGATATTAAAAATCCGTTTTTCCTAAATATCTTTTCGAAAACGAAAAACTGAGTGTTCTACCTAGTCTTAATCGATTCCTCAGATTAAAATACATCTCCCAGTATATAATTCATCGATATTTTGGCCCGTTTCAAGCTGAAAAATTCATATATCGAAATTGAAATATCGATTTGAAAACATCGAAAAAACGCCCATTTTTTTCGTTAGAGCGAAACCTAAAAATGGAAATATCTCGAGAACGCGACCGAATTTTTTAATTCTGTAAATTCCACGAGATTCCTTGCATCGAAATGCGTCTACTATGATACAGTTTGAAACTCTGGAGCGTGGGGAATAAAATATTGGAGTAAAAATCGATTTTCGATAAAGTTCGAGCTGCTCTAAATTATTTAAAAATCGATTTAAGTAAGTTAACATCTCTCAGGTCTAAGTTTAAGCCGAATTAAATCCTTAAACTGCTTTGAAGGCCTTCATTAGGCCATTAGTGGTTCTAACCTACACGATCTGAGCTCAAACTTACTTAAAATCACTCATGGTTTTTATTGGCTTTTCTAGACCACTAACTTTGACGGTCAGCACCCTCATGCCAAACGAAATTTTTGAACTTCAATTCCTAACTGCGTGTAAGACTCTCGACAGATTGAGCCCTGTCTTACGTTAGTTTGAGCCACAACTACCAGTTTTAGCCCCGCCTGGCTTAACAGTTTCCAATCGCCCAAGCCTTGACCTTTTTTATGAATAGCGAATTTTTTTTTGCCAAGTCTCAAATTTTTATTACTAACATCTCTTTTCTTTTTCATTTTTCAGGTGGTGACAAATCGGGAAAATCAAGAAACTCTGCTATGCACGGCTTATGTGACCGAAGTATCAACTTCAGAACATGGAGCTCAGCATCATATATACAGACTAGTGAAAGACTAAAATTCAAAAAATTAAAAATTCAGAAAAAATTAAGGATAATGAATTTTAAAAAAAAAGTCGCTATAGTTTGAAAAAAATAGACGGCGAAAAAATACTTTTACGAGAGTGCCTCATTGTAGCATGATTGTACGTCATTTTAGATTTATGAATAATTATTATTGTGCACTCTATCCCTCTTGAAAATGATTTTTTTAATAAAAATCCAGACGAGTTTGAACACTGGAGAGATTTCTGCTAATAGACTCTGCTTCTTTGGGTTTCTCAAATCCTTCCTTATCCATACACAAAACTATAAAATGCTGGAATGCCTTCGATTAATCCTTAAAAATTGGTTTAAGAAAATTCAACCATTAAAACAGAAATATGATGTGTGGATAATTTCAACTGCAATGCTACCCTAATAAAGCTGCTCTTTTGAAATTTAAGAGCATTGGCAGCAAAAAAAAACATCTACTTTAACTTTTTGTCTGCATTTATTAATAAAAAGCATAACTTTTTTTGTTCTTATTGTTTAACATTTCAAAATATTAGTTAGGGAACAGTGATGCAGTCAACTTTATCCACACACTACAAAACATCTCGCCACAAACTGTCAGTGGCCTTCAGTAACCATTCCTAATTTTAATATTGATCGTGACAGATGTCATCAACTAAAAACACTTTGTACTTGAGATTAAAAAACGTTCACAAATGGAAAATGATAAAACATTTATACCTGTAAGGTGCTAGGTCGTCTTGCTGTCAACGACTGTTAATAGTATCATCTTCCTCTTTCTGGAATGACTTGAAAATATTTTACAGCATCCAACAATTCTGCTTGCGTGATAGAATTAACTCTTGCCGTGATAGAATTATCTCATCTTTTTGAAAATCAAGCTCCAAAACTATTCTCAAAAGTAATTGCAGCACCACTTTTGCTTTTCGACCCATTTCTAAAACCACCTAAAAATCACACAAAAATTAGCATAAAGTATTTTTAAAATCACATAGCCAAATGTTTATGGCTCTATTTTGTAATTCAAGCAGGCATTCACACAGCATTTGACCAATGAAAACACCTGGTGGTTAAAAAGACAAAAAAGCAAAACGTCACGACAACTATTGCAATAGGTTAAGAAATTTCAATCAATCTAGTAGTTTTTAAGAATATTTTCCTTCGTGAGAACAACAATAGAAAGCCCTGACTTTTTTTCAATTTGTCTTCCTTTGATAATTATAAGTAGCATACCCACCTGACATATTTTCGGACGATCCCGTTTTCGGCAAAGCTGTGGCTCGGCGTCTAACTGATGATTTTTTACTTAACGCAGATGAAGAATCATCGTTGACGGCAAAAAACCTATAAAATCCGAACGAAGACTAACGATCCTTTCTTCTTTATCGTCGTCTCGTTTTAATAAAAAAAAGAAGATCCGGACGGCCTTCCTTCCAGCAACTATTTATCTGCACATTCTATCCCAATTGTTTCCACATATTTTCTGGATTCACTGGTTTCACATTGTTAAAAACGAGTGGCCGGCCAACTCGATATGAGGATCAGATACAGTTTCCTCAAAATCTCAAAATATGAGCCCGAAATCGAACACGAACTTTGAAACTCGCGAGCCTTGTTGCAAGGGCAAGCCCGGTATTCGTCCGATCCACGTAATTAAAACAATTTCAAACACCGAATTCAAAATAATTATATTTTTAACACCCGCGACGCGACCGACATTTTGGAAAAAAAAGTAAACATTTAAATCGGTTGATTTAAAACCACGGTAATTTGAATCCTACCACGACGTCGTCTTCTTATATTTCTCGAGCAAACGAACGCATGTTAATTTTCATACCTGACCCTCTTCCATTTGCCGGTATCTCCCATAAGACGACGAGAATTTCAAGATGAAGCCCCATCTTCTTACCTTTCTTCGAGGAGAGATTCAACATTGATCCGTCATTTACTTACTCAATTTAAAAAGAAATACGATGATTAACACGGCGACGGGTCCAATGCAATTCTTATGGACGTAACATCGGACTCTGAACGAAAACCGAAAATCTCAAAGAAAACCTTCGAACCATTTTTTTCCCCGAACAAAATCAATCAAGGGATAATACAAAGTTAATTTCATACCTTAATTTAAATATATTTTGCAGAAAAGTCCATAAAAAGGCAAAAATTTTACACGAGAATTTGAATCATTTTTTTCCCTCCATCGATCTCGACTTAGTCACAATAGCGGAAGTATATTATCTCGATTTCTTGTCGAATTCATTTAAAACCCTTATGAAAAGGTTCGAGAAGGTTTAAAAAAATTTTTTTCGTTTTCGAAAGTCTTTTTTTTTTTTGAAAACGAGATAACTTTTGAATTCGACGTTAAATCTTAAAAACTCCTTCAAAAAAATGATTATGCAATATGAACCTTTAAGCTGGAATTCGTGTCTAACGGTTTAACACGAAAGAATCAATGTTATTAAACCGAAAAATTTGAGTTCCAACAGAAAACTTTTATAGCAGTGATCAATAAACTTTTTTTAAATTCTTTCGCCGAATAAAAACTTCAGTCTAGTGCGAATTTAAATCCAAAAACCAATTACCAGGATCGTATTAAAATCGAGTATATTTTAAAAAAATCAACATAACTTATTTTTATTTAGCAATTTATTAAATTGTAATAAATATACTGTATTTAAATTCCAGCACTCACACCTCTTCATTGTAATTTTTTATTCCGTTTTTAAAAGCACTAATGGCAAGCACAGTTGACCAGAGTGAGTGGAGAAGTAAAAAGGGTAAAAAAAATTTTTACTGTGAAGGTTCCAGGAGGACGAAGCTTTTAAATTCATCCAAGTTTGGTTAAAAAAAAAACAGTAAAATACCGCATTTGCAATTGAAAAAAAACCTGGATACCTATACATTTTCCTAAAAAAAGAAACAGCCTGTAAAAAAAAATTCCTCCCTCCTTTCCCCCCCCCCCCCCCCCCCCCTCCTCCTCCTCCTCCTTAAGGTGTTTTCTTCCGTCCTCAGAATTTGAGGTCTTGACTTTCCAGATAATTTTGAACAAAGACCAATCTTTGAAAGAAAATATAGTTATTTGAAACAAATATTTTTTATGATTCTAAGCTATCAGAAGACAACTTTCGGGTTGAGGCATGTTGTTGAAAATTATTCTTTTAAATGTGACACTATTTCACAAGACTACAGCGACCGCCATGAAGGAAACAGGTTGAAATCCGTGTAGATTTTTATATTTTTAAAGAAAAGGCATTTTATAGGTTTTAAATACAAGATTTTATATCTGATCCCTCCCTCCCCCTGATTTGTGGAGTTTTAATTTTTGGATTGTGATGATGAGCCAGCACTTGCTATTTTTTCTTGGAAACCTTTGCGAATGTTACACTTAATTTTTTGTAAAGATGTAGAGTTGGAGCTGTCAAGGTATATGTAAGGATGTGATTCCACTAATCTAATATCTTTTTCCAGTTGCTCAATTTCTTTTTCGAGCCACATTTTTCTCTTTATCTTTGGCCAAGTATCACACATGACAGGCAATCCTAAAAATTGTCTCGACAATTCAGCCCAGTTTTCTTTCAGCCCCTAGAAATAATATATATGAATATTTTATAAAGCAATATTACCTAAAATGAATTTATTTCATAATTGAAAATTATATTTGTAAAGCCCATTGTATACTTTGTGCATGTAACGGAATAATCCATTACCTTATTTCTTCAGTTTGGATGGATTTATTGCTTTGAGCCTTTTTCTTTTCACTTACTTCTAGAAGTTTTTCTCGATCTTCTGGATCAACTAAAATGATCTTTTCATTTGCCTTGCTAGTTCCCTGGCCCTGTTTGACTATAAAACCGCCAGCAGTTGTTGATTTTTCTACCTCGCATTCTTTTTGGATCTTCTTTTTTCTTTCGCAAAGGTATTTGGGAACTTGTCCGTATTCTTCGCGTTGACGAACTTTTATCATTTCCATTAAATGGCCTGAAAATGATTTCCCTTGATTTCACTGGGCTTTTGAAATGCACTTGTTTTATTATAAAAAAATCTTACTCAAATCTTGGACGTTGCCTCGCGGACTGTCTACTTGTCTGGGGAACGGCACTGCCGGTTCCAACGAGTCTGCCCATTTTATATTTTCTCGTACAAAATTCTTTGCCTTCCCTTTAGGGCATTCGAATTTCCATTTGGGTACCGGAGGTCGGTTACTCTTCAGTGTGCACTCAAACTCTTTTTTATCTGTAACACATGTGATGCGCTCATCATATAAAAACTTGTGAAAAGCAACTGATCGGAGAGCGATAGCATTAATGTTAGACTTAAGAAATAATTTTGTTGAAAATTTACCTAAAGGCTGTACTTGATAAACTTTTCGTTTACCCTTTTTCAAATAATTCCATGGTGGATCGACCTCATAATGAGCATAGCCAAAAGTATCGTGACCCGTTGATCTATCTTTTGATCCTTTCCCGATATTTTTAAATCTAGTTTTGGATTTATATCGCGGAGATTTCAATATCGGCTCAGTTGGCTGTCTGATAATATTGCGCACATCTTCCTTGTGGCAGGCGACCCCGATGGTAGACATGTAGACCTATTTAATTTCCCCCAAAAAAAAATTGACAAACACGTTCTGAAGATCAACAAACAAACCATTTTTGTTACCATAGCAATTAATTAATAGACTGCAATAGGGTGCGTTCCAAAACTAACAGAACATAACAAAACAATGTTATTTTTTTTTTTTTATTTGGTTGAATCTCGAATCTGCAAACCTTTGAACCTGCTGCATTTCTCGTTCTAAAGCAGACAGTATTTAAAATTAAAATTTAAAATAGTTAAAAACACGGTTTATAAGACCGTGGTTAAAAATAAAGGCAGCATGGGACCGATTCTAACTTCGTTCTACCGAAGATCTTGGAAGGCGGTTGCCACAAGTAAAGCATGAGCCAAACTAATGATCGCCTATAGTTAGTTGGAATCGGTGTCCATTTCAGCTCACCTAAAAAAACCAATAATTTTAAAATACTGTCACTGTCTGCTACTGCTTTAGTACGAGAATTGCAGCAAGCAAGTGCTTTAATGATTACAGATTCGTCAAAATCAAAAAAAATATAAACAGTTACAACAACGATATTTATTTGATCCAAAAGCTATTCAATCGTAAATCATAAATATTAAAACCTTTGAATATAGATATTCAAAGTTAAAACTGTTCCGAGGTAAGCAATCATTTTCGATAAATGGGAGTGGAAGGTACAAATAATAATTGTAAATTTAATAAAAATTGTGTGGCCATGATTAGGTAGGTATCTAAATTAGGGAAATTAAAGAACAGAGAATAGAGATAGTGGCTAACTGCATCCCAGCGTCCGAAAAAATGTTCATGGGTACATACAGGAACATACGGATATTATCGTCGCATCCTAAGAAGACCGGTTGCGCCTATGTTTAACTTACCAAACGCCGGTCAACGGAGATATATATGATATGTATTTGAGATATCACGTTATTATAATATATTCCAGATATATTTCATCTACGTCGTTCGGCGTGCCGTAAGGTTAACATAGGCGGAACCGGTCTTCTTAGAATAAGATTCCACCGGTGTGTGTTCATATACATTTTTCGCGACGCTGGGATAACCTAACCTAACCTAACCATGTTTTTGGTCTATTGATCCGACCATTCTTTTAAATATACGGGTTATGTTAAAAAAGTCTCGAATGAGCCAGTGAACAAAACGAGGTTATTTACGGAAACGATCAAAGCTCGACCGATAGATCCTAAATCGAAATCACTTTCTCTACTTTTCAATTGATTTCAAGCTTGATTTGTTTCTATTGCCAAAATATTATTGAATTTTTTTTAAAAGCCAGCATGAAAACAGCCCAAAATCAAAATCATCTTCGTTATACAACAACTTAAACATTTAATTTTTTAAAAAAAATAGTTAAATAATGCTGCAGAACAAGTTTTTTACCTTTTCTTAATTAGCCAAAGTAGCCAGTGCACGGGTTTGGTAAAAAAAACTCAAAGAAATAATATTTCATTTTTAATAATAAATATACTAAATTTGATATCAAAAATTATTGCTAGCTTCCGTTTGAAAGCTCCTTTTAATTGAAACTTTAGGAAAAAGAGATTTCCAGCTTGATACCTGAGAATCTGAAATCTGATCGCAAAAGCTGAGATCTAAGAGTTTTAATTTTGGTAATTCAGCAAGTAACCTGAAACGTGAAACACAAAAAACCATTTCAACGATTTAGAAAGCCGTAAGGCAAAAAAATCGGGTAAATTGTAAATTTTTAATCCGAGAAATAGGGCAGATTTTTGATTACTACACTAAATAAATCTTAAGTTCTGCTATTACCTTAAACATATATCTGGAGTTATGCCACGGACTCCAAGAAGGTCGATCTGCTCCAAGTTCGGGCACTTTCTGAGGAACGGTTCTAAATCTTTATCGCAAATACCCCGAAGAGCGGTTAGAAAAAGCTTTCGTAAATCGGGGCATCCGTTAGCCAATGAAACAAGGCTATCAACCGGCAAAGCGAAACCCAAGCTGAAAAAATAAACAGCGATCATTCGTCAGCCGTTCCCGTTCGAACGGTTCAATCGTTGTCTTTCAAATGAATATACCGAATGTAACGATGATAACGATGTTTATAACGATTGTTATAATTAAAACAATATTTTTCAGTTATTGTTGCAACTGTTTTGATCCGTTTTGATCGATTTAAAATATTATCTTGAAAAAGATAAAACTCTTACCACCATCCAAAATCAATTTCTTGAAGGTGAATGCAGTTTCCTAAAGCAGCAACTCCTATTTGAGTCAAATTAGATGTCTTCCAAAAGTCTAAAGATCTTATATTTTTATTATAAATCGATATTATAATCGCTATCTCGTCCATGTTTGCTATTTGAATACAAGAACCTAATAAATAAAAAAAGAATTGGCTTAAGAAGTGTATGAAATTCGCTACCTCAATATTAGAGGGTTGCATCTCCGCTTCGCAGGTTGACACTAAGACCATATGTTTAGCTTATGGCTAGCTTGGGTCAACCTGTGCAGTGGAGATGGAACCCTCTAATATTAAGGTCGCAAATTGGGAATCGCGATTTCTGTCGAGAAAAAAAATTTAGTTAATTTTTCGATTGTGAAATTAATTTTTTTACCTATATTAAGATGTAGCAAACTTTGATTGACCTTTAAAACTTTTATCAGGGAGTCAGAAGTGATGTTAGTTCTATACAAATCCAGCCTTTCCAACAGTTTCAAAGTGCACAAATGTAAAAATCCAGAGTCGGTTAATTTGACGCAATTCCTTAGTTCAATTTCTTTAATTCTTGTACAATGTTCAACTAAGGTTTTTAAGACGCCGTCAGTAACGAATTTGCAACAGTTTAAGCGAATATGAGTCAAGGTACTGCAACATTGAAGTACAAATCTGAAATTGAAATTAAAATTGAATAGTACAACTAATTAATTGCTACCTCCTACTAATTAATTGCTAAGAGTGAAATATGTTTCACCGATATCGTTGTTGGTGAGATTAAAACACTGCAAAATAACGCATTCCTTCACTTGTCTTAACAAAATTCGCTTTAAGCTTGTTTAAACAATTTTGGGGTTTGATGTTGATGACGGAGACGGAGCGACATTAAGGAGAGGAATTATATTATTCAAACCGAGGTTTGATTGCTAGCGCTCTAATCGGGTTTTGTCTTCAAGTTTTATTGACTACCCCGTTTCTTCGTGCCGCCAGCTAACGATCAAATTTGGCTTTAGATCAAAAAACTATTCTTTGAGATTCAGGCTTTAGCAACTCTAATAAAGAAGAATGTCAATGAGTCTAAAACTTTCAAAAAAAATAAAAAAAATTACCGTCTAAATGAATTATTTGACTAAGAAAAAAATGTACAAAATTATGGTTGTCAATGAAAACTGCAAAAGAAACAATAAGGACATGACTTATTAAACATATGAAAAAAATGAACTTTTAAATTTAGAAATTTAAAATTACCTTTTAAAAACTAAACTTGATATCATATTGTAATTTCCACACCAGCTCAAATCCAACTGCTGTAGATGTTGACACCTTTTCGTAAATCCGATCAATATGTCGTCGTAAATTTTGTCCCAATACGGATTAAGTGAAAGACTTGTGTACAGTAAACTATCATTTGCTAATGCGTGAAAGTGACGGTTCAGCTTAGAGCAAGATCGAAGAGTTGACAAATCTAGATAGCTTAAAATTTTTAATATTGTTTCGTCCTAAAAAAAAAAAAAAAACAATTAATGTGAATTTCTTTTAAAATCTGTGAATTTTGATACGAGTTTTCCGAAATTTTTATAAGAAATAATTAAATTAAGTACAATTTGCACGTCCTTTTTTATCCTCTTTAAGTTCATAGAAGAGTATATTACAACCGCTCGGTACTCCCCCCCCCCCCTTATTTTTGATCGGATGGGGGGGGGGGGGGGGGGGGGGGGGGCAAATTACTGGCTTTTCCTGGGCTAGTTTGGCATCAAAAAGCTGTCCGACCATATCCGTCCGTCGGTGTGTCTGTCTGTTTCCAAATTGTGCAGTGAGGCAGATTGGGCTAAGGACAAGATCTATATTACATTTTAGTCAAAATCCGTTTACAAATAAGAGAAGGGGAGTCATTCAAAAGTTTCAAAAGGCCTCTATCTTGGTTCCGGGATTGAAAGCAGGATTTCGATCTGTAAGAGCATTGTTGATAAATTTAGAACCTTCCAGAACATTGTCAATCTTTTCGAACATACCAGAACAGTCTGGAAACGTCTAGAAGCTTCTGAAACTTTAAAGATTATTCCAATCGAGAAATTTATAGAACAAGCTAGAATACTTCAAAACGATAATTTAGGAGCTTTTAATTTTAAGTTCCCACAGAAGCTCTTACTTACTTAAAAAGACTGTCATTGCTACTTTAACAGCGCTAACACTTACAAAAAAATCTCACCGGAATTCCGTTTATGAGTGAACGAACATCTATGAAATTGACGAGTACCAAACAGCTGGGTGCTCAGCCCATTGTACACTTGTTACAATTGTACATTGTTCACTTTTTAAACCTCATCAAATGTCACGCAGTGAGTCTACACGTCTTTTTAGAGAGAAATTTTTACTTAGAAAGTCTGAAACCGTAAGTCAAAGCGACATACTCGAAACCAATAAGAACCTTAGAAAAGTAAACCAGAAATAGTTTTAACATGATTGTTAAAACTGTTTCTTGCAGAACTTGTAGACTTTTTACCACTTTTTGTCATCTTTTTAGAGTCAATATAACTTAATTACAACTTACTGGCAATTTTTCAAAGTGGCTCCTATGATGAATTACTTCCTTAATATTTTCTTCATCTTTTTTATGAAATTGAGAAATGATTCGTTCAAGATTCAAGTTCTGTAACAAATAAGTTGTAATACAAATTAGAATTGATTTTAGAGTCGGAGGAAAAAGAAATAAAATGTATAAAAACATAAAATTTACCAATTCCATAACTTACTTTATCTGGAATGTTGTGCAAATTTAATTCATATACTTGTTGAGTCAGATTTCCCAGCCTTATATTACTAGCTGATTTTTTTTTTGCACAATTTGAAACATTATTTGAAATACAAAACTCAGAATTGATTGGCTGTTTCGTGCCTACTAAAAGAACAGCATCTATACCCGTGTAATAGTCCAATTTCGAATGATTAAATTCTATTCGAAGAATACTGCAAGAAATAATTTAAACAAATAAATCAAATAATTTCAAAATTGTTGAGAGATAACATCAGCTCCTTCAAGGCAATGCAAAGCAAAAACTAAATTTCATTAACATTTTTATTTTTGCTGATGAGGTAGGTAGTTTTCAAATCATCAGTTTCACTCTCTATACCAGAAATCTCAAAATAAATTCAAACCATTTAAGTAAGTAAGATTAGCACCAAAAATAAAATCAACTTGCATGAAGTTTGCATGCATCAGCTATTCGATAAAAACAGGCTTAAATACAGGTGTAATTTTATTTTTTTTGTCACTTTAAAAGAAGTAAATTTTTTGTGAAAATAATTCAGGTAATCATTCAAACCTTGTTTTAAAGCTGATTGTATTTATCACAGGTGAAAATATTCTAGGAACATGGCCGACAATTGCAGGTTCTCCCTCATAAAGCAATGACCACCACATTTTACTTTTTGATGAATCATTTTTTGCCCAAATTCTCACAACTGTTCCTGGGTTATAGGTTTCATAAATGCTTATTCTGAAGGGATAAACACTCTGTTCAAATTTAACATCTGAAAAATATTTATTAAATCACACACTGCAGAACTTTTTAGGAAACTGTGATTAAGAATCACAAGTACAGTACACTGAAAAATAAAAAAAAACTTTCAAGAAATGTCAATTATTTTGACATGTTTTGAATTTTTTTAACATTTGTTCAATTAGCTCTGGTTAAATACCCTGAATTACTCCATTATTGATAAATGATAATATACTTGATCAATTTAGATCCTGGAATTTTGAGGTAGTTTTGAAATGCTGCAAAACTTCTGTTCAAATACTTTTTTCATTGCAAAATTTATACAGTTTACAAAGCTTGCTTACCAATATAATCATCACTTTGAATTAGTGGCAAGTTTTGAGGCATATAATCCAATGTTTTTGAGGGAGCTTCTTTCCACCAGTTTCCATATGTTTTCTGGAATGAGGAAAGAAGTATACAGTGTATAGTTATTTAACAGAAATAATGGCACTCGCGCTAGACCCCAGAGCAACTTTTTTATTATGGGGTCAATACCTGCTTGTTAATTTTTAATTCTTCTAATTTTGTTTTTTTAAATGAAAACTAGATCCAGGTAGATATGTCGTTAGTTAAATCGTGACGCAAAAGCAATAAAAACTAAAATACGAACCATAACAAATACTTGCGGAAAGTCACCGTAATCAGGGAATTTGGACGGTTTTCCAGTCAAATTATACGCAGTGTAAGAAATACTAGTATCACTTCCATACTGAGAACTAAAGTCAACAACTTCCGATACGAACTGTTCGATAAAATTAATTTTTTTTTCTTGGTCCTCTTCGCAGACGATAGAGCCAGCTTTTATATCTTTAAATAAAAAAACTTTACTTTTTTCAGCATTAGGCTGGTCTTCCTCCATTTTTGTCGAGCAATAAACAAAAACAATTAAGACCATCGGTCTACAACAAAATGAACGAAATGTTATTCCAAGTGCGAGTGATCAGTGAAGTGAATAGATCATAGATCGATGATCGAAGATTGAACGCACCCGCCTACTCGCACTCCACGCTCCACTCCAACTCCACCGAGCACCGACCCTGACCCATCGAGATCGAGTTCTCTATATAGTCTATGTGTAAAACGGAACGGGTAAAACATGGCGTTAATTACATGGCCGTGAATTAAATTGGGACGATACTAGAATTAAAGTGAAGTGCGAAGAAAGAAAGAATGGGTGTACCAGCATTTTTCAGATGGCTGACCAGAAAATATCCTTCGGTGATTGTTTATTGCGTCGAAGAGAAATCAAAAAATGTGGACGGAGTAAAAATTCCAAGCGATTCTTCCAATCCAAATCCAAATGGGATCGAATTTGACAATTTATACTTGGATATGAATGGCATTATACATCCGTGTACTCATCCCGAAGATAAACCAGCCCCCAAAGACGAAGACGAAATGATGTTGGCAATATTCGAGTGCATCGATCGTCTGTTTTCGATCGTAAGACCTCGTAAACTTTTGTACATGGCCATCGATGGAGTCGCTCCTCGAGCGAAAATGAATCAGCAAAGATCAAGGAGATTTAGAGCTGCCAAAGAAAGCGTTGAAAAAATTGAGGAAATTGCAAGATTAAGGGCTGAGTTGTCGAGCAAAGGTGCATATTTGCCTCCTGAAAAACCAAAAGAAGCACATTTCGATACCAATTGTATCACTCCGGGAACTCCTTTTATGGATAGACTTTCCACTTGTTTGAATTATTATATTCACGATAGGCTAAACAATGATCCTGGATGGAGAGGGATCAAGGTAAGTTAAGAAATTTCTTTTTTATATCACTGGTGGAAGGAATGACTTAATTAAATAAATTACCCTTTTTAAAGGTTATTTTATCAGATGCAAACGTTCCTGGTGAAGGAGAACATAAAATAATGGATTATATTCGTAGACAAAGAGCCCAACCGGACCATGATCCAAATACTCAACACTGCCTATGCGGAGCTGATGCAGATTTGATCATGTTAGGATTGGCTACTCACGAACCTAATTTTACTATTATTAGAGAAGAATTTAGGCCTAACAAACCAAAACCTTGTGATATTTGCCAACAACTTGGTCATGAAATGAAAGATTGTGTTGGATGTCCAAAACCTACAGAAGGTAAGGTTCGGCCTCTATCGTTAAAAATGGTACTGTTTATTCCCTAGTCAATTAAGTACAGTCATTGTGATGCTTGGCTGTAAACAGCTGCCAGTTATTTGGAGTCAAACATGCATTAAAATATTGTTTATCATTATTTAATGTTTTTGATTTTTTAGAAATTAATAATTTGTACATTATTGAGGAATTGTGCTTGATATTTTCTAATTATTAATTTTTTAATTAGGAATGTTAGAGGCATCTACATTTGGAGAAGAAGTTCCATTTATATTTGTAAGGTTAAGCGTTTTGAGAGAATACCTCGAGCGAGAACTATCCATGCCAAATTTACCGTTTAGGTATGATTTCGAAAGAGCTGTGGATGATTGGGTAAGGCACTCAGTGAATGGGACAACCCTTTTAAAGGTCACCTTACTTCATTAAGAAGAATATTAAGCTGATATTCTGATTTTTACCAACTTTCAGGTTTTTATGTGTTTTTTTGTGGGAAACGATTTTTTACCACATCTCCCATCGTTGGAAATCCGGGAAGGAGCGATAGATCGTTTGGTTAATTTGTACAAAAACTGCGTGTACAAAACCGGAGGTTTCGTCACAGACTCGGGAGATGTAAATCTCGCGAGAGTGCAACTTATATTGAACGAATTGGGTAAAGCCGAGGACGAAATTTTTAAAAAGCGGCAGCAGACCGAAAAAATGTTTAAACAGAGGGATAAGGCCAGGAAGAAGATGGCTTCCGGAAACTCAAACGGGTAAGCTGCAAACATTATTTAAAAGTTTCTTATTTCAGATTAAAGCAAGAATAAAAGTTGGACTTGCCCTAAAATATACGTGTATTTTTATCGAACATAAAAAATACCGAACTAATCAGGGTTATGCATCAAAACATCAAATAGTAATATCTCGCTGATAATTTTTTTTTTTTTTTTTTTTTTTTTTTTTTTGTAGTTAAAAGGTTTACAAGCAAAAATTAAAATTAGAGTTTTTAATTAATCTTTTTATCGAGATAACGGTACTGTTTTCATTCATATTTTTTCTACAAAATTTAGAAAGCCAGCTTGGATTCCCTCCGGGCAATTCGCGCCTACTCCGATAGGCCTTAACCCTTCGTCATATTCTCCGATAACACGACCGAGGGAAGCGATTTACAAAGAAAGACTACAAAGCATTCATGCCACTCCGACCCGCGACTACAATTCTCAGTCAAAGGTTAGAAACCGGTTGATGCTCTTTAACTTGATTACTTGATTAATAAATAGACATAATTTTGATGTACTTTTAGGTAGAAGATCGGGGAGTAAAGAGACCTCTGGGTGAGGAAAATTCCGACGATGAAGAAACAAACGATGAAGTTCGGCTGTGGGAAGACGGCTTCAAAGATAGATATTATGAATCAAAATTCGATGTTAATAAAGATAACATTGAATTTAGGATCAAAGTAGCGCACGAATATGTAATAGGATTATGCTGGGTTCTACGATACTATTATCAGGGTAAGCCACTTTCAATCGGGCTCGAGCCCGGTTTATTTAAATGGTAGAAAACTATTTCATCTTGTTATGCTTCTTTCACAGGTTGCGCATCGTGGAAATGGTATTACCCGTACCATTACGCACCCTTTGCCTCAGATTTTGTTAATATAAGTGGTTTGTTAACGACTTTCGAAAAAGGGACCCAACCGTTTAAGCCGTTAGAACAATTAATGGGAGTTTTTCCGGCAGCTTCTAGTTCTCATCTGCCGAAACCCTGGGCAAAACTTATGGAAGATCCTTTTTCTCCCATAATTGATTTTTATCCGATCGACTTTAAAGTAAGTAATTAATCGATTGCAGGAAAAACATCAAGGAATTATTTCGTACCATCACAAGTTCAATCCCGTTCGGGTTCAAGTTTTTCTTTCAAACTTGCAGCTTTAGAAAAACCAAATCTGTGTCTGAAATATAAACAACCACTATTTAATTTTAATCATTTTTATTTTAACTGAAAGGCTAATAGATATTTTGAATCGTTAAACTTGGCACGTAAACTTATCTTGTAAGTAAAGGAGCGTTTTTTTTTCCAGATCGATCTCAACGGTAAAAAATTTGCTTGGCAAGGAGTAGCTCTTTTGCCATTCGTAGACGAGAATAGGCTTTTAAAAGCCGTAACACCTTATTATAAACAGCTGACCGCTGCAGAAAAAAAAAGAAACATTCGAGGTGACGACAAAGTTTACATCGGAATCGGAAATAAAGGATATACTTTTTTGAAAGGGATCTACAAAGATTCGGTAAGTTGAAGAAGAGGTTATGCGTGTGTATGATTTGGATGACTCAGAGCAACGGAATGACATGGAATGGCTTCGGAAGGTTTCTAAAATTACTGAATTTAGACGCGGCGCACGTGTACGATCTTGGCGAGTAATTTTTTTCTTTGTATTCTCCAGGTTATTACGGATGAAGAAATTGACTTTTGCGTGGATGGGATGAGAGGAAAAGTTTTGCTGTCAAATGATTGCGTTGGCGAGGCCGGCATATTACTCAGTCCTGTACGCTGTCTTCCTAAAATAGAGGAAAATGTAGTTGTTTGCGCTCGTTTTAGGGATCCAAGTTACTCTTGCGATTTTATTTTTAAAGCAAAAAGGTAAATGTGCGCTCTTTGCAAACAACTTTTACTTTTATGCTGCGGCAAAAAAGCTTTAGAATGGAGACCTTTCGAGTTTCTGCCGATTACGACAGCTAAAAAATTTCAATGGTAGTATATCACGTTAAGTCTGTTCAGTTCAAAATGTTATGATTGCAGATTAAAAGGTGCGATCGAACCCCACCGTGTCTTAAAACCTGAGAATTTAACGTACGCGCAAAACAGAAATTGGAGGCCGCAAACGGGAATGGTGCCGGAATCGAAGAATGCTTCGATAAGTGTTGCAGGTAAGTTTTTTTGAAAACTTTTGTTTTCCATTGTAAAGTTAAAGGAACCTTGATGTTTTCATGAATCGAAGTTATTTAACAATAAAAAAAAGTTGAATCTTGCTTTTTATTTTTAGGTCACCGAATGTTAGATCACTACAGCAGCAGTCGAAATTCAGGAGGAATTTACAGTCAAGTGCCACCGCCATTATCGTCACAGCCAGCTTTTCAGCAATCGAATCGATTCCAGCCGTATAGAAATCAAAGCTACGGGTATTCTACTCTTCCAAATAATAGTAATTACAGCAGTAATTATCAAGAAAGGTAGTTGTTTTACATTTTATTAAAACCATTTATACATTTCAAGAAAAATAGAGTTGCGTCCCTCTATTATTTTTTTTGATAATAATTCAAGTTAATTTTATGTTTAGAGTGGATGAAAGGGAAACTCGAAGGCCGCAAGGAAATCCGTTTCGACGTGGCGGAGGGTTTGAGGATCAAAGGTACAGCGATCAGGGCCAGTACCGTGGGTCTAACAATAGGCCGGGGAACTATAGAGGCACCTTTAATCAGAGAGCAGGCCCCAGATTTAACTCCCACGATTTCAAAAATAGTGCCCAGAATAATTACTATGACGGATAGAGGAGGAACTAGCAAAAGTTTTAAAAGATGAGAAGAATGGTAATAAAAGGCAATTAAAATTGATGATGATGATATCGTCGATTGACGTTAACGGTAAACATTCATTTTTCTTATTTTTCACATCTTCCTACTGTCCGGTGGAAAACCATATCCCAGCGTGCCTACACTACTGTTGATTCAGGCGTTTGAAAAAATTTTGTGATTCGCGAAATCTAGTCTCTCTTTATTCCAACAACAAAATTAGAGCACACTGCGTACAGATGACTTTGTTTTCAATAACAAATGATACAAAAAAAAAAAATTCAACGAATTGGCTCCGTCTGATAGCTCATGTTTACGCGTCTCGAATAACTGTTGGTCGCAATCTGTCATCGGCAATCAGCAAACCGTCGCAATATAGACACCGGCTGCCTTCGTCTGAAACTGTTAAAATGATGGGAAAAAAATAACGAAAAATGGTACAAGGTAAAACACGGAGAATAATTGCTGATTATTATTACTCAGTCACATTATAGAAAATTTATCAAGCTTAACGTGAAATGGGAAAAGGCTATGACATAGCTTATGGAAAAGAAAAGTAATCTTACCGTATTCTAGAAGAGCAATGGAATTGCAGTGTCTGCAGAGTGCGTATGGAGTATTGTTGCACGGCAAGAAGCTGATGCTACACCGAGGAAATCGATGCGAGTTAGGACAGGATGACATTTTAAAATTTTGTGGAAAGAGAGGCTCTTTGCAAACTAAACACTCGCCCAAATGTAAATCACTGCAAAGATAAAAATAATATTTAATGCAGAAAAAACCTTTACATCATTCGGATTCGAAAAGTTGACTTTCCCGTCCTTGAAATTACAAGAAATTAGTTATTTTTGTAATGTAAAATCATTCCAAGAAACGGAGGCAAGTTTCAAGATTCGAGCGGTAAATTTTCTCTTGTCTTGGAAATATCTTACTTTTAGTTCTTTTGGTGCAACAGAGTATGTGTATTATCGTATTGAATATTTTTACAAGGCTTTGTGGGATCGACTGAACTCATTTCGGAAAGCACGTTTTCCGTTCTGGAATTATAAGTTAGCCCAATTTTAAAAAAGATACTTTTGCTGATAGGTGATGCTCCAAAATAAACAAGCCTAAACAACATGGTGAATAAACATTTGGCTTTATGGCTCTTTTAAGAAGCTAGCTCGTCCAATTTTCTGTATTATTTAGAATTTGCATATTTTTAATCCAAGATTTGATCTGATTCGTTGATGGCCAAACATTTTCAATTCAAACAAGTTTTCAAGCTCTGTGCGGTACTTCAAATATTCGAATTTTAATACGGATTCGAGACTTGGATTTTTCTTTTTTTATAGCTTGAGGGGAAAAAAAGTTACCTTTTCTTGTTATTTTTTTCTTCTAAAGACGCCAAAAGAATTTGAAGATTTACTTTGCTTGAAGACTGACGTAACCCTTCGGAGGCGTATTTAGTGGCAATGCGATATTTCAGATGATCCACGACGGCTTGCAAATCAGTAGAATAACACGACATTTTTAATTTTACTTCCCACAGCAAAAGCTTTAGCTGAGACAACGTCAAATTATTTTCTTCCGAATAGCTGGAGCAAATCTGTTGTTCTGAAAACTCGAATTTTTTTAACTCTAGCAAATCTAAAATTTGCGTAAGTTTAACATCATCGGTAGCGCTCACGATTTTTTCCAACAATACACTCGCCGAAACATCACTCAAAGATTTGTATGACACTGGATAGTTGGCGAAAATTTGTAAACGGATTACACCTCGTGCAGGTTTATCCGTACAAAAAACTTTACAAGAAACGGTTATCCATAACGCACAATTTTTAGATAACGTTAGCCCGTAACAATGAACGTCGGTTTCATCTTTAAAAGACGAAGGGGACGAGACCATTTTCTTTAATTTTATCGATAAAGTATCATCACTAATTTCGAGGGCATAAAAATCGTGGCTTTGTAAAGCTACGACGAACCGATCCTGAAATCTTTGCAATCCCACTACAAGAGCAGGGAATTCAAACCATTTCATCTTTAAAATATTGACGAGGTTTTTCGGCAGAGCTTTTAAAACGTGAATTAAAATTGTGTTGTGCTTTACAGTCAACACCCATAAGTGAGATTTATCGTGGACGGGTTGGATTAAGCTTGGCGCTACTAAATCTTGCTCTTTCCATAAATCGGATTCGGCACCGACGGCTTTTTTATCGAAAGAAAAAGTCAAAATTCTGCCAGTCACAACACCTACAAACACTGCAAATGTTGACAAGTGGGGTAAAATTATCATTGCCAAGGCTGAAGGAGTTTCAAACACTTGAAAATGAATTTTTACGATAGTTCGCAAGGACTTTTCAACGCATACGACGTCCCAAATGACGATCCTCCCGTCTTCGTGACCGGTCAAAAAAAACACGTCCGGTTTTTCGGTCCACGTACAGGTAACGAATTTTAACATGAGGATTTTTGATTTAAAATTTTCAAAGTCAAGCTCTGATTCTGCTTGAAACATGCAATGTCTTATCCATTCTTCGGCAACATTTATCACAGGCGTCCATGCATTCAAATCCATTCTATAGATATCCAAACATCCATTCTCTGATAAACAAGAGATGTAACTGAAAAAAAATTTAAAGTAAAAAATGTAAATAATTATATTTTTTTTAATCCTGACCAACTTTAAAGATTTAACTGAAAACTTTGAATGAAATTTTGACTGATAAGTAGTATTTTTATATGTGCCTGGTGACTGGTTGAGTTTTAAATAAATGAAAAAATGATGCTTGTACCTTTCTCCGTTAATTAAAGGGCTAAAAGCACTCTGAATCACATGAGACTTGCAAGTTTTTAAGCAATTAGCCATTGAAGAGTCAGCTATAGTTCTACACAACTGATTTCTATTTAGTTTCCATAAAAAGTTGTTTATCCTGTTGTTTACAACTGCATTGAAAAAAGGTGAAGCAGAATTGTTTGGTATCCATGAATGTACAATGGCTGTTGAAAGAACTTCATTAACTAATGGACGTAGCTCCTGCAAAAGTGAAAAAAAGAAGTTGGAAGCTGCAAATAACTATGCTGGATGAGGCATTTTTAATAGTTTCAACAAAAGGCATATGAAAAATGCTTAATGTAAAGTTTCCTCATGTATGTGTCATAGCTTGGTCTTAAAAAATGAAACTTGAAATTTAGGAACAAGAAATCCCAGCTTGGCTATGGCTTTTATTATAATTAGTAACACTTGTTCAGCAGAGAACACAGTACGTGCTCGGAAAATTACTAACAAAGGTACAGTAATTGCACAAATAAAATTTCATCATGTCCAAGTTATTAATTAATAAGCACCAGGGTTTCTTAAACATTAGCACTATTTAAGGTATCAATTTGATTAGGTTTTCAAATAGTACAGCACATATCAGAAAGCTTACGTAAACATGGACGCCATCTTCTGCTACCACAGATATTTTACTGTCATCAGACCAAGAAATGCAAAATTTTGTGTTCACGGTTGCATTAATTGTAATTGTTTCAAGTAGTTTAAATTTCATATTTAAAGAAACCGCTTCCTATACTTTGCAAAACATATGTGTTGTTGTTGACAAAATTCATGTCATAGAGCACTCATGCATGTCATAGAGCACACAACACAAACGAGACCATAGAGCAGAGTAGATTTAGAGCTACAGTAAAACATGAATCGGCTCTCTCCTCGTCCTCGCTCAGTCAGTTGCTCCGCAGCGCAGTCTATAAACTTGATGACTTGATGACAAAACTAACTCTTACTGGAATGTTTATAAAATGTGCAGAGTGTATTTAACAAGAACTAAAAATTCAGCGGAGCGTAATAAAGCACTCTATTCTACATGAGATTGATTATCATTCGGATTTGACAATATTATTGGAAGGTAAGAGTTACAGCTACATACAAGTGTAAAAGCCGAAAAACAAGTGTTTGCAGAGTTAATTTACTCTTTTGAGTTTATGCTGTCAGGAAAAAATAAAGGGTGCTTTCAAGGGCTCAGTTAGATCAATAAGACTAGTCTAATTCTTTGCCCTGAAAAAGATATTTGTTTCTTATTGTGAGTAAAATTAAAATAACCTAAATTAGGAGTGGCTACCTTGCCAATTAAAAAATGTACTTCTCTTTTCTAGTTTCCCCAATTTCTTTTTAAATTATCCATAACATGCCTCGCAACTATGCCCCTGCCCCTATCATGGCATTTTTTATTTATCCAGTCATTTTCAAATAGTTGTTGGAAATGACAATCAGATCTAACAAGAGGATTTAAAAGTTGAAATGAATATTAAATAAAATCAATATAGTTCTTGTAAACCATGGTTAGGTTTTGTTTTTGTGATTTAAATTGTAATTTTTTCAAGCAGACAAAAATGTTGATTTGAAATTTTTTATTTGTTCATGTTTTACCTACATTTAAAATATTTTTAAGCATTTCCAAACTACAATCATTTAGAAGAAAAAAGTTAAAATTTTTTTTTCTTGTTTGGATTCCTAATTTTCATAAATAAGACTCTGTTTTGAGGGTTTAAATATTGATTAATTTTAACAACTAAATTTCGTTTTATATTCTGATACATCCTTCAATGCTTTGCATGTTGAATTGTTTGTATGTTGATTCACACGTAATTTTTCTTCCAAGCCCCATTTAGTTAGATTCGGCTGAAAAAAATGTAGAAAAAAAAGTGTAGCCTTTTGATTTTGACATCCAGATTGCTCCTTCCAAATCAAATTTTATTTTGACAAGACTTATGTGAAATTATTGTGGTTGCTTTTATAGGGCTTTACTTACAAAAATTTCTTCAAGTGGAAAGGGGGTGGAATAAAAGAAGAAAGTATCTTGCAAACAACTTTAAGAGTTTTGCCCTGTTCAAGCCAAAAATGAAATGACGCCACTGGCGTCTCCGGCTTACGGTTAGGATGTAGATTTATATTCTAACTTTGAAAATTATTCGTTGGCCGTTATATATTATTTGAAAAAAAGAAAAAAACATCTTACGTAAATGAAAGTTAATTCCGCCTCCGGTATGTATTTGCCTTTGGTAAATTTTCTAGGAACCGGTCCACAGATACCTTTTTTCAAGTGATTCATAGTAAGGTCTAGCGTGGTTACATGGTTTCCGTCGTAAGTCATTCCTTGATGATCCATGAAAAACTCTTGGCCGTAACCCTTTAAAAAAAAATAATAATAGCGGGACAGAACTTGTACTACTTCAAAGCTTCTATGGCTTTCTATGCTCCTATGCATACATCATTTTTAAATAGTTGTTCAAACATTTCTTTTCTGTCAGTTAAAAGAGGTTTACAAAATCCATCAAATTTATCCTTGTATTCGGACAAGAAAGAACTAGAACCGTCCGAAAATATATTTCCAAGCTCGAAGCTATCCTTTTCTTCTCTTTCTAAAAAAAAAAAAAAAAAAAAAAAGGAGTAATCGGAACTTTTTGTACACATCTCTTTGTTTACAGTAGTTTTAAAACTAAATCGTCGGGATTTATGACTAAACATCTATAATGTAACCTCCCGATGATCCAAACAAACAAAATGTGATGAACCAAAATAACAAACCAAAGTTTGCATTGCAGATATTACTCTTGACTGAAATGGGTGTCGCAGGCGTTTGCTCCGAATCATATTTTCTTTCCACAAAGTCGGATAAAGAACTGTACAGGTTTTCGTTCATAATGAAACAATTCATCTTTCTATTTCCTTTTTCGATCCTCTTGAATCTTGATTTACAAATAATGATTGTTTGATGTGTCGGTAATCAATTGTTGAAAAAGTGCCGAATTGCCAAGTTTTACTTCGACTTCCCTCTTGACTTTTTTTTTTTTTTTTCAACAACATTTTACTTTCTCGTTTTAGATGACACGTTTGTTAAAAGAATGGAAAACTTAAGCCAGCATATTTTCCTAATTTTCATATGGATCGCAAGTGCTAAGTCCACAGAAATAACGAGCCAAGTATTCGGATCCGACACGGACGTCCTGCCGGCGGCTTTCGGAGATTTTAACAGCGACGAGCTCACGGATCTCTTTGTTACTCGTAACAACGGAAAAATCGTGCAAGTCCTTTTGGGTTCAAACGAAGCCGAACCCTTGCTGAAATCGACCGATTTAAAGTGCTCTTTCGAGCAATGCAACGTTACGAGCGTTATTCCCGGAGATTTTAACGGAGATGCCTTGATGGACGTTTTAGTAACCGCCGTGTGCTCAGACAAGGAAGAGCACAGGGAAATTTTGAACGTTCACGTGTTATGGGGAGACCGGATCGGGAGCAAAAGCGTGCTTAATTGCACTCGAGACGAAGGAAGCCCCGTTTTAAGGACGAGAGGACAACCTCTGGCAGTAGACGTCAACAACGATTTCGTTATAGATTTGTTCGGAATAGACGCCGTCGGGCGGCGAGTGTTTTGGTTGTTTAAACCTGGTGCAAATCCCGAACCGATTTATTTGAAAAACAGCTCCGCATTCGACTTCAATAAAATTCGAGAGCCCCATTCGAATGCTTACTTAGATTTAAACAATGATTATATAGCCGATTTGTTTGTTACTACGGTTAGGAGTGGCCGTTACCGCTACGAGTTCGAAATATGGTACGGCGTCGACGAGGGAGTCGAACCCAAGTTTAAACTCGGCCTAGTGTTAAATCCTCCCGAAAGAACGAAAATTATTGGTCAATCCGTTTTTCTCGATTTGGAATTAAAAGGTAAAGTGGATCACGTTCTTCCGGTTTTTAACGGGACTAAATGGAGCGTGCACGTTTATTCTGATGAAGCGTGGCACGATTTGCTGGTAAATTTGCAAGACGACAAAGGAGTGGTGTGGAATTTTTTTAGCGACCAAAGCTTACCGTTTTCCAACGCCATCACTTTAAGAGGGGGAGATTATAATATGGACGGTTATCCGGACTTATTGGCAATTCTTACGGACGGCGTGTCGAATCGAACGTTTCTTTTAGAAAATAAGCAGTGTAAAAGTTGTGAAAATTTTTCTCGAACGTTTGTGATCCAATGGAACGGATTTTCGCCCACCGCCAACGATAGCGTGTTGAGCATGTTCTACGATATTTTCCAAGACGGGATTTTAGACGTTATACTCGTTAGAAAATTCTCCAACGGATCGTACTGCGTTGCAGCGTATAAAAACAATTTAGACTACGATGCAAATTTTGTTAAAGTAATGGTATTAACTGGTTTAGCAAATGGTAACAGGCCGAGCAGAACTGGGCCTTTGGGAAAACTGAAAAGAACGTTCGGCACGAATTTACCCGGCCCTCGTATCTCTTACAAAACGATAGACCAAGACGGGAACACGAGAACCGGAGTGAGTGCTCAAATTCCTCAGAGTGCTTACCATTCTTTAAATTTGCCTTACACTATGTTTGCCTTGGGACGCACGCCGAATTTTGTTGATAACATTACCGTAGGATTTGCTTCTTTCTATCGCGATTGGCCTCAAGTCATACCGAACTCTCAAATGGTCGTCATTCCCGATCCCATCGATAATCCCAACAAATGGAAAGTTCAGCTTTTTGTTACGCCCAGTAAAGTAATATTAATGAGCGGAGTGGCTCTGACAGCAACCTGCATTTTTATATCCATAGTGATTGGAATTTTACATTGGGAAGAAAGAAAAATTGATCGCTTAGAAAGGCTTCAAGAAGCTTACAGATTTCATTTTGATGCTATGTAAAACTGCATTTTGATAAACCCCTGGATATTTAATCCTGTCAAAAATATGAATTTTACGCGCCATGCGCGATTTTGTTTTATCTTCTACGTGCATGGCACTGAAACTTTCGGAAAAGGGAAAATGTGATGATTCGTAAAAGTGAAAAGAAATAAACGGAGACTAAAAAGTAAAAGAAGATGTTTTTTTTATCCAAGCTAACATTCCCAGCTTCCGTTAGGTAATATGTGTGACCTATAAGAAAAGGGAGCTTCAAGTGGAAAACAAAAATTTACACGAGAGCGAAAAAACGATTTAGGGTTTACATTAGTTCTTATGGGATTAAAAACTTTACATTCCTTAAATTTGACTAAATAATGAGGGGGGGGGGGGGGGGGGGGATTTTTTTTTTTGAATGAACTACCATGTTCAGTATAAAATTTTATGTCAAAATCTACCAAAAACTCAATTTTGAGAATTTCCTTTTTTTCAACAGTAGGTAAAACATAACATCTTTTTTTTTTTTTTGCGCTTGACAAAACTTCTCAAATTTCGCTACATTCATCACAGTTTAAACATTTTTTAACTTTTTAGTACAAAGAAAATGAACGAAAATCGCAAGTCGAACAATGTTTTTTGCAGTAATTATAACTTGAGTTTTAATTTTGTATATATATATATATATATATATGCCGCTCTTTGCAGTGGCAGCAATACAGAATCGGGTCACTAGATCTAGAATCGAGGAGAGTCGTGAGATAGACGACGACGAGACGACACGTAAACAAAACGGTGACGTTGAATTTCTTACGTCTCGTGTTGTTTTACAATCGCTATTGAAACAACAAAAAAATTGTATAAAAATATACCGTAATCATGGCAGGAAAACACCAGAAAGCTTTCACGAAAGAAGAGGAGCTCTTGCTTCAAGATTTCAGTAGAAATGTTTCTACAAAATCATCAGCACTTTTTTATGGAAATGCGTTCATTGTATCGGCTATCCCTATTTGTAAGTAATTTTACTCTTATCGATTAATAATTTTGTTTTAACTTGGCACACTAGCAGCCAGCAACATTCTGCAATTACAATAACTACTTTTCTTTAAAGGGTTATTTTGGAGAATACACATGATCGACTTGCTTTCTTCTCTTGTGTTTTTTGTGATTGTTACTTTGGCCAGCACTTACCTAGTAGCTTTAGCGTACAAAAATACAAAGTTTGTATTAAAGCACAAGATAGCAGTCAAGAGAGAAGAAGCTGTTACCAGAGAAATGAGTAAAAAATTAGCAGAAGACAAGAAGATGAGTAAAAAAGAAAAGGATGAAAGGTAAAACCAATTATATTACTTACACAACTCTCCTACTTAATAAACCTGGTAGCATTTAAGGGTACTACATTGATAATTTGTAGAGCTGTTAAACAAATCCTGTTGTTATACAAATTGTTCTTTTTACTGATAAAATTTTAGTTTCTAAGTAAATAAATCAAAGAAAACATTAAAAAGATATGCTAGTCTTCTTTCAACATTTGTCTGCCAGCATTTAAAAAAATGTTTATGTCCAAGAAGAAAAGAAGACTGCCATGCATGTTAAAACTTGATTGTTAATATCAAATCAATCCTATAATAAAAATCAATCTGCATCCACAATTTTGAGTAAAGCACTCCCTATTATTTGATGTGTTGTAAATGTTTTATTTTCATTTCAGGATTTTATGGAAAAAAAATGAAGTGGCAGATTATGAAGCAACAACTTTTTCGATATTTTACAACAATGCTCTCTTTCTGGCTTTGGTTATATTTTCTAGTTTTTACTTGTTAAAAAGTTTTTCGCCATCAGTGTATCCTTTTACAAAACTCATAAACTTTTTGAATCAACGAAGAGTTATGGTTTCGGTGCGTTCTTGCATTTGGTAAAAAGCAGCTCTTTTCTAGAGACTAAATATATTTTGAGGTAATTTTTGCTACAATTTTGGAAAATCTTAAAGGATATCTTAAGCAAGTTCAATGCATGCAGAACCCAGAAATCTTGTTTCAATGCAAACCATTGAAAACATTTAAATCGGAGGATTATATTGTGGCACAATGCTGTTTCCTGATAGGATTTTTTATTTTGCATTTACTTTATTATTGCCTTGTTCTAAAATCCAAAATTAGTGTAAAGGTTTGTGTAAGATAATAAATCCTTTCGCATCAAACAGGCAATCATTGAGTTGAGGAATAGCAAGAAATCGGCCTTGGTAGATATCAAAATTTTGTTTCAATTTACGAAAAAAAATTCCTTAACTGAAATAACAGAAACTACGTACTATCGGTCAGCTCAGCGGGAGGTTTGCTGGCTCTTCTGTCTACTAGTTCTCAATAAAAAAAAGAAATGCGCAAATTAAACTTTTTTAGCGTTGTTATTATTATAATAATAATACAAATAATGATGTCTTTTTTCTTTGTGTAATAAATTCTTTTTAAAATTACACCGTTTGCAAGTAGTTGCTGTACAGTCAAGCCAGGGCACAAAAAACATAACTTAAGTTTATTGGTTGACTTGTCATGTACGTTAACCATATGTTTTACTTGAAAACTGTTTAGGTAACTTTATGGCTTTGACTAGTATTGCCCAATCAAACGGAAAAATCATCTACACTCTTCAGTTCGTTTTTATGGATGGTAAGATTTCCGAAACTTTTAATTGAAGTTTTTAATCGTTAATTATCTTCTCTTTATTTCTTCACCGATTTAAATTTTCGGACAGTTAATATTTGAAGCTGAACGAAGCTGTTTCAGGCACGAAGCCAGAAAGGCTGGAAAATTTTTGATCCGTTTATCTTTCCTATTCTCTATGTTGTAATAAGTCATTTGGAGCCCTTCCTATTTAAATTCGGGGCGCAGGGAAATGATTGTTTACTGCAAGGGAGGGGATCAGTCAAAGATATATAACGTAGTTCTCTTCGAAACTTGAAAAATATTCATAGATTTACATCCGGCCAATCTTTGTTACAGTACATTTATCGAAAAGGGATTGTTGGAGATTCGAAGGATGAGTTAATTCTTGCGATAACTGTTTTAGGGATCTTCGACGCCCTTTTTCTTTGACTTATCCCGACATCGCCCTGTAACATTTTTTTGTTCTAGTGGCGATGTAAAATTAAATAAATAAATAAATAAATAAATTGCAGTGTCCTAGAGCTTACGCCGATATGCGGCAGGGAGCATAAAACACCAAAAATCAGGATCATGTGAGGAAACACGAACCTTTATCGCCTTTGATGAACGACAAAAAGAATTAGCATCGTAATTATCAAAAACTTTTTTTTTTTAAAACTTCATTTAAAATCAGTTGTCCTAATGCGGGCGCATCAGGGCAACCGACCCTGCTCAATAAAATATGATATCGAAAACACATTTTTTATTAGTTCGGTCACCGTTTTCTCGTAGTCCAAGCATAATCCATGACACGTCTTTTTTTCCTACTTAACACGATTCTTTTGCTTTGTATACTGTATCTTCCGTTTGCACAACGTAATTTCACACTAGCGTTAAGAGGTAATTCGTGAATTTTCTTCACTCTGACCACGCAAGGAGAGTATTCCAAAGAAGTCGAGTCCAAACTTTCCGAGCGCGAATGAGCTTCACTTTCCTGACTTTTCCTTCTGGAAAAACAAGTTCGATCTAGGACTTGGTCGCGCGATCTTGATTTGGGACGGTCGTCCGTAGATTCGCAGCTTTTCCTCGATTCTAATTTTCTTAAACGTTTATTGGGATCGCAAACCTCTCCCGAACGGGAATGGTTTTCTTTTATTTTCACTTTGGTTTTTATCAGTTTATTTTTTATCGACACATTTTCACTTTTTAATTTAGTTTGTGAAATTTTGTTTCCCGGTTTACGTCTAGTTTTCTTATTGTCCCACCCTGTTTTGTTTATTTTCCGAGCTTTTCTCCTCTTTCGACGGACGATTGATTCTTCGGTCACGGAACTTCCGTCAACATCCGACATTAAATCGATATCGGTGTCGATTTTATCGTTCCCGAAATTTTCGAGGACAGACAAAATATCCACGTTCAAAAGGGATTTTTTACGAGTTTCTATCACCATGTCTTTAAAAAAATCCTCCGGTATGACCGTACGCAAAGAAAAATGTTTACTTTCGTCACCGGACACCCCCGAATCGCTGTGAGATTCCGATCTCGTCACTTTCCTGTTCCTGTTGCTGCTTCGGCTAAAGCCCTTGGGCTCTTCGTCCTCTTGACACTTTCTTTTCGGTTTGGATTCGCAATCGCTCCAAGGTTCTAAAATGATTCCGTCCTCGTCGCTGTCGGCTTCTTCTTTCGGCAAAAAGTTTAACGGGTCGACTTGATCGCCGGAATCGAGGCCGACGTTTCTCCTTTCCGCCGTTTCCGTTCGGTTCGGAGACGACGGACAAGAATCCACTGGATGTCCTACGGCCGATATGTTGGTTCCGCTTTTTCTTTTCCTTTTTTTCAAACTGGACAATATCGCGAGAGTGCTCGCGTGACATCGCGGAGATTTTCTCGGATGATTGCTCAACATGCGAGCAAGTTTTTTTCTCCTTCTTTTGTAATAATCGCTGGCATCAGGTACTTTCGGAAAAAACGGTTTCGGTAACTCGTAAGGAAGCAAAAAAGGCTCGTCGTTGGGATCGCTTAAAAGAGGATAATAATTTTCGGTTCCTTCGTCTTGCCGTTTGTAAACGTCGTACCACGGCTCGGTCACCGGAATTTTCTCGAAGGAAAATATTAAATTCTTTACCTCTTCGGATATTCGGCAAAAGTTTCGCTTCTTGGTGTCCGGTTCGGATTCCGATTCCGACTCCGCTTCCTTTTTTTCTTCTTCGGCCAACGATTTTCCCTTTTTCTTTTGGCTTAAAGCGTAAATAAAATCGTTGTCTTCGGATTTGGAATCCGGGCAATTGGTTTGATGGCGAAGCCTCGATCCCGGAGTCTCAAATTTGTAATAGTCCAAATTATCGTGTATGAAAGCTTCGGCGTGGGACCGCCGTTTCTTTCGCCTCGCGTTTTTTCTTTCGATATTAACGAGCGATCCGTTGGACGGGCCGTCGTCGAAAACGGCTCTCCTGCCCGAAGGGAAATTGGTTTTTCTTTTATCCGGATCCGATTCGATCCCTTTGCCCGTCGCGGCCGTTCCTTGTCGACTAGGTTCTCCGAACATGAAACTTTCGGCTTCGTCGCAAAGCATCATTAGTTCCGATTGTCTTTTCTTTCGAATGATCCCGTTAGGCTTAAGGCAAGCTTTCTTCTTCCTCTCAGAAACTTGATCCCCGTCCGCTTTGTCTTCCGTTTTAGTCCATCTGTCCTTTCTTTTTCTACCTCGGCACTTAATTTTTTTAATGATGATCTTTTCGATTTTTTTCAACGGCGATTCCGATTCTTTGTTCTGATTTAAATTTAAAAGAGATCCGGAAGAACGGAGCTTAGTATTTAAAACTTCCATTTTAAAATATTCCTTATTGTCTTGGAGCAATTTTTCTTCGGGAGACAACTTTTTCTTTTTCCCAACGGAACAGAAAGAATTAGTGCTCACGGTTTGGGATCTTTTTCCAGGGAGGATAACAGTCTCGCAAAGGTTGGAACATTTTTTGTTGCTTTCTAGACGTGTTTTGACGGAATCCTCCGACGAATCCCGACTGTCCACGCTGGTTTCCCTGCTTTTTCCGTTCACGTCGTCGCTTTTCATTTTCGAGTTACGACTCGCGATGCAGAAGGCTTCTTTCAGATCAGGTTCCTTTTTAGCGAGGAATTCGTTTAAACCAGAGTCGTTACCTTTCAACACTTTGGATAAAGAACAATTGTAATAACTATTGGATTTGGATTTCCCGCCGATGGAATCCAACAAGTCGTTGGAAAGCTTGACGTTTTCCGAATATTTCGACAAAGACTCGCATCTTTTTCGAATGTTGTTTCCGTTCTCCTCGGCAGTCGTTCCGATCAACGCGACGGGAAGCCAAAGTTGTCCTTTCGGTCGCAGCGTGATCCCCGGACTGTCCAAAATCGGATCGTGAGCTTCGAAGTTGTTTTCCCGACGAATGTTTTCGATTTCACTGTCAGTCGGGGAAAGTTGGGACAGTTCTCGCGTGCTCCCGCACCAAGAGGCAGAAGCTCGCCGAGTGCACCGCTTGGAAGTAGGCAAAGGTAACACGTCGCTACCGCTCGGAGACAAAAGTTTTGAACTACGATGACCGCTCGTTAGTCCGTTACACTGAACCTGAAAACCGTTTTTCAATTTTTGCATTTAAAAAAATTATAAAATTTAATCCATGATTTACCTTGAGTAACTCTTGAGATGATTGCCTTGTGACGCTTCGATTCGGATAACCGTTGCACGGCGATATAGAAATTTGCTTGACATGTAATGTATTACCTGGATCTTCTTCATGACTTGAATTATATTTAGCGAGTCGCCGAGTCATTTTGAAACTGAAACGAAAAATTCAGTCCAAGTAAAATCCTGAGCATTTTATTTATAAAAGTTAATTTTTAATGTACAAGATTCGTCTTTTTCCGATATAAACTTTACTCGTTATCTATATGTTCAGCTACATTTATTATTGAACGAAATCGTCATAAAAATAAGGTAGATCCTTTGGAAAAACGATTTCAACGTTCTTACATCGTGCTTATCATAGATCTTAAGGTGGGCAACCAAAAAATGAGGGAAAATTGCAAATCATTTTCATTTATGCATTTTTAAATCTCCTCTTTTTACCACCTTTCCATTTCTCTTTTGCTTATGAAGGTAATCATATCGAATTTTTAAGCTTGATTTTCGTAACTTTCAATTCAAGTAATTTTTTTTTCTCACCTCGCTTATAACTTCAATATTACTTCTTTTTTTCAAAGAAGTTGTTTCTTCTTTTTGTTGCTGTTCGTATTTCCATTCGTCCACGTTTTGAATTCTAAAAGCGGTATCGTATTCGATTAACTCTACTGCTACTTTATCCTTCGGCTCGGGGGTTTCGAATAACTCGTTTGTCGTTTCGAATCCTCTGTCAGATGGAGATATGTTGATGGGACTGGGAGTGCGGAAGGGGCACTGGCCCAGAGGACCGTCCAAATTAAGTTTCGGCCAATCGTCTAACACTTGAAACTCCGGCTTATTCGGACTAAAAGAAAAAATCGACAAATGATTTTAAAAATGCATTTCTTTTTTGGTTACTGGCGTTCCATTGCCTGCGTTACCTTACGAGCGATTCGATTTTAACAAAGAACGAATCTCTTGCATCTTTCTCTACCTCCTGATTAGTTTTCTTTCCTTTAACTTTTTTGGCATTCAATTTATTAACGACAGAATTTCGAACTTTAGCTATCCACTTCCAAATGCTTTGCACTGACAAAATTGGTATTTTCCATCGTTGGGCTAATTCTAAGGGACCGTAGAATGGGATAGCAGAATGAGTCGAAACCTTTTCTATCATAGCAGATGCTCTCGTTTTCTGAAATAAAAACAATTACAGTATTTAAAATTCAAGTTTGATGAAAGCATGCAGTTTTAAATCTCAGACAAGCAACAAACATATTGACCAAAAAAAATCCAGTCTTTTTTAACAAAATCAAACAAGGAATAAGAAACGTTATTCAGTTATTGGCAATGGATCAAGTTGGCAGCCCAACTTCTGGTTTTCATTTAAAATCGCGAAACGTATGGTTGACCTCTACGAAACATTATCATCAATGATTGTTTTTAGTTAAGCAGTTGAACTTACTGGTACGTTAAAGCGTTGCTCATGATGAGTGGAAGGTGATGGGTTTGTGGCTGGAGACATTGAAGCTGCCGGGCTTTCCCCTTTCCCACTCCATTCCGCTCTGTCTGTTACCACGATGTCTACATCTTTTACCAGGAACACTTCAACAGTCTACAAAAACAATTGCTATTCATGATAAGTTGTACTTTCAACTATTTTTAATTTGCTAAGGATTTTTTTATTTGCGATTAGTACTGCAACACTGATCTTTGCCCACATCTTTATTACAGTATATAGAATTTGCATTTTTGTATTTGTATTAATGATAAAAACATAGCCAAAGACTGATCCTGTTTTAAATTTGTAATTTGTTTCAAAAATGGTTTTGAAAAATGTAAAAACAAATCAATAAATGGCTTTATTATAGGATAAAAAGATCTGAAAGACAAACATTTTTAGCTTCTTCTAATGGGAATCAAGTAATGTTCAACTCACCGCACCACAAGCTTTAAGAGTGGTTTCTAATCTTGATAGTTCTGCTTTATTTCTGATATCTAAATAGCACTTTTTACTAATCAAAGGACGGTAGTAATTAGTAGATGCAGATGCTGATGAAAATTTTGAGTTTGATAGTTTTGATGCTGAAACAGACATTTAAAAGATATTAATTTTGTCATTACCTTAAACTTTTTCAAGTTAAGATTAGATTGTCTGAGCTTTTTTAAAAAAACAAACCTACAATTTAGTGACTGAAGAAAGATTCTAATCAATTCAAAACCTCAAGGAATCACTATTGTTACAATCACACCTATTTTGGATAATTTTCACAAATTTGAATTATTCTCTGTTAGAAACTTTGAAAAAATTCATTTGACCACTTTTTTGAAATTAGATTGGAAATCTGGTCACAAAAATTTAATTCTAAGAAAAAAAAATTGAATAAAGTTTTGTGGGGAGAGTGAAAGCATAAGCGGTAATTCAGGATTTTTTCAAATCCAATCTTTTAAACTGAGTCATTTTTAAAATTCATCAAAAACTAGCCACTTTACAAGCCATCATTACATTTACATGTCATAATCTTTACATTAAACTACATAAAAAATTTACTCACATTCACTAGATCTAATTTCCAAATGTTATTTTCACTTCTTACTAATGTAATAAATTAGAAAAACTACCGAGGATGTGAATTGATATTTAAAATAAAACAATGCAGCTTTAAAATTCCTTTTGTTTTCATTTGTAAATAGAAATTGAAAGGAAAATCAAGACTCCGCGCCAAGAATTTACGTTCAATGATTCCATTCTACCAAGACCACGACGAACCATTTTGTGAGAGTTAATGTAAATAATATGGTTCTGTTGCAAGAAAATTTGATGGCTGGAGTCAAGTAACTTACAACGAAATAACCAAACGTAAGTTTCATCAATAAACTGAAACCATTAACTTACCGATTTGCACTTTAACTCGATCCTTTTTTAAACGCTCGATACCAATTTTGAAATCCCTTTTCGGTGTTTTACTATACTTAGAAGGTGAGACCATGCCTCTAATCTTTATCAAGTCTATATTACAATTTTTGTTAAGGATTTAGTCATGAAAATAAGGAAAGGAGTGTCCATTGTTTCCAAGCATCAAAACTAGATCCGATCAAATATGGCGGAAAACGTCGATCCCAATAACGTTGCTTCCTATATACTAATTCAGTCTAAATATTTTAACGTGTCTTAAGTAAAATTCAACAAATCGATCATTTTTCACTGCAATAATTATGTCAACCTTACGTTACATCTAAGGAATATAGTAAAAAATAGTGAAAATCCGATTAACATACATATTGGTAAATAATCGGTTGACAGCGTCCACAACCACAACTAGAACGAATCGATTGCAACTAGCGCTGCAACGGATTTTTAACAAAACTATAAATAACAATGGTATCGAATCGATTAATAAAACCGTTTTTTGTAAAAGTTGATGGATGGAGCAAACAGGAACAACGATATTTTTATTATTTTCATTATTTGCTATCAGTCCTTTTTTAAAAAAAAGTAATACTTTAATTTTTTTTACAATGTAGCCTCTTATTTTTTTATTCAGATGCTGAACGCACACTGTGCATCTTCCATATGTTCCATGTTGACTTTTGAGTTTAGTTTTAGTTTAGTTGAGTTGAGTGCGTTCGGGGAGGGGAGCCAGACGATAGTCGATAGACGAAGAGCTTTTCGTTTCATCGCAAAATGTTTTTTTTTTCTTCGAAAATTTGGAGCTAGTGGATTAGGTAGGAGCTAAAATGATTGCTAAACCACTAGAGCTCTTAAACCACCTAGCTCTTGCTCCCCGAATTCTCTCGTTATAATCTCATCTCTATTCTCTCCTCCCTGTTTTGTTTTGCCCGTTTGTAATAAGATATAAGGCCGTGGTGTATAGTCAGTGGCACCTGGCACGTCGACGTCATGTCTGAGTCTCATTTGGTCTCATTATCATCATAGTAAAAGAATACATAGTATGCCAGCGCGCAGGGTGTACCACGTGAGAGTGGCCTATGACGTCTACAACGGGAAAGACGAAATGAATATCTTCTGCTCGTAAATTTTTTTTTCCCCGTTGTAATTAATAAAAATGCTATTTCAAAAACCGTGCCGGCATTAATTTGTTTTATTATTGATGGTACTTACCGAATTTATGTAGTTTTGATTTGTAAAATTGATTTTATGAATTATAAAAAAACAGTGAAGCAGAAGATATCGTCTCAATCTTCCCGTTGATGACGTAATGCGCGACCTTGACGAGTTTGGGAGCCAGATCTGGCATACTATGTATTCTTTTACTATGATTATCATTATCATTACCACCATTCACCATTTGCCGGTTTTATTTACGACAGATTTATAAACAGCATTTTGCTATTATTAAAATGTGATTAAGCTATTTAATTCAAAATTCGTATTATTATCATCTCAACCGTTGCTTTCGTACAGTTTTTAGTACAACTGCTGACGATATTATTGAGTCAATTTTTCATCGGAGTTTCTATTCACTCGCATGTGCCGTCCGTAATGGTGCCTCTTCTTTTCCCATCCCAAGATCTCTATATTATTAGTAAACCTTTAATGAAATGATCGGCGCCGGGGAATGTTGGGGTTGGTGTTGGCTTGCTATTGGATCTGTGCTCTTGATACTATTCGTTTACAAGAAAGTCAGGTATTGTAAATACGATTTAAATGATTTTTCATCGTAAAAATCGGTAAAACACATCTTTTTTCCTTTCAGAATCAAATCGCCGGTCTTGGTAAATTGTTGGTTTTGCAATAAAAACACGACGGTTCCTATAGATTCACGAAATTCTTGGCATTGCCCTAATTGCGAGCAGTATAATGGATTTGATAATGTAAGTTGTATACATTCATTTGAATGGCAAAGGGAAAAAAATGCAGCACAACTGATTTTGGACAAATTAAAAATATTTCAATTGCTTTCTCAAAAGAAACAACAGATTGAATTACTCTTGCTTCTTATTACAACTCTAATATAAAAATTATGAAATGGATCAAAGGTTTTAAAGCTAAGTTAATTGGAAAATATACCAGAGGGACTGATGAAGGTGCAAACAGGACAGAGTAAAATCTTGATTACTTGACACTGCTTTGTACTAACATATTTTACCTGCTACATAGCAAAAGAGCATTAAATCCCCTTTCGCTCTTTCCTGCTTAAGTCTGGGACTTATCCTTTTTAATTTTTAATGCTGAATTTAGTTCAGGGATTCTTGATAACTTATTAAAATTCCTAAAACTGTAACAATTATCCATAAGCAACTGTTTTCTGTCTGATGATTCAACATCCTAGAGATTTTATTTAAAAAGAAAGTATAAAGAATAAGTAAAAAAAGAAAGATGTTCAGGTGCCAACTGGAAAACTGATTTTGACCAGGGGGAGGCAACTCTTATAAAGTCGTCTGAAAATATTTTTCTCGTGTTTAGCTTATTCTTAACAGGAGTTACTGCTCTCTGTAGGTTTATATGATCTGTGGTTTTGATACCAAAATGTTTTACAGGATGGTGGCTATAACAAAACAATTGAAGAACAACATGTGGCACATTTAAACAAGAGACCTCTTGGAGTTATAAACCTTAATAAAGATTTGAGTACATCTAATGGCCTCTGTAAACTGTGCAATTTAAATCAACAACTTAAAATTCAACAACTGGCCTTTTTCATCCCAACAAAAGAAGAAAATTTTGACAAAGAAATCAAAGAGTACAGGTAAAAATACTCAAATATTAAATAATTTTAAGAGCTGCGGGCTGCTTAAATTGAAATACATTTGCATGCCAGTGTAGTTGAAAGTGTTTATACATTAACCAGCTTACCAGCTTATTTTTAATTTTATATTGGTGCCAGCTTAGAGTGTGTACAAAATGTATTTATGAATATGTATAAGGGTGCAATGGTTTATTTACCAAAAGATCAAGAAAATTAATTAATAAATTGAATTAATGGGAAAGAAACAAGCAAAATGATTTCAAGACTAATAATTGCTAATTTACAAGTCTTGAAACACTTTTCTATCTAAAATATTAAAGTGTCATGCGTTCAAAATAAGTCCAAACTTTAATCTTGAAAAGTTGCAAAGAGAAAATTCTAAAAAAATAACAAAAATATTTATTTTTTTTTTTTAACTGACCGCATGAGCTGAGTGTTTACGATTGTGAGTTTGATGTCAGATTTTTTATGATCCATTATGAAAGCAACTTTTGCACTTAATTAATACATTGTGTTCATTTTAGGGAGCAATTAGAAAAATCTTATCATTTATGCAACAGATGTGAAGAAATTTTAAAAGAAACATTAGATAAACAAAAGTCTGATTTATTTGCGAATCAGAATGTGGAGCCGATGTCGAAATTTTCGGAGGAGCCTAGTCCTCGTGCTTTATCAGTTCTTAAAACGTCGGCAAAGTCGGGCTTAAAAATATTTTCCGCAATCGTCGCATTCTGGACTGCTTCCGCTTTGATAAGCACGCCTTCTGCCCGGACGACATACTTTGATTCGCTGCTGTCCAGTTTTTTCATTCCAAAAAATTTCGGGGAATCCCAGGTGAGTCGAACCTTTTAAAGAAATCGTCCAAACAAAAGAAAACCGTTGCTCTTGATAAAAAAAAAAAATTGCGTATTCAACTTCAAACATAAGCAGTTGCCTCGAGAAAAAGGAAAATAAATTTTCGTCGGAAAATAAAAAGCTCATTTTTTAGTAGTTGCGGTGATTTATCAATAACGGTTTCGGTTTGTTTCTGCTATTTTTTTTGCCTTACTTTGCCGATCGCTTCTTTAGATCGGAATTACCTTTTTTGTAACAACTGTTACTGAGGCAATTAAAATAATATGATATTTCTTTCTTATTTTACAGATAACGCAAATTTTTTACGGAAGCCATAAATTTTGCAAGGAGCTTACAGGCGTTGGATTTTCGTCATATTTATTATCTACATCCGATCATCGATCGATTGTGGACGTGATAAATTTAGTCTTGTGGGGATTTTTCCATGCTTTGACTTGGACAAACTATGTCGATCTTCAGCTCTTCATCTCTGTCGTATTACTCGTTTCAATTTTTCGGGCGTCGTGTAATCGACGACAGTATGTTTTTAAAAAACCGCCTGTGAAAAAGTCGGACGACTTATTTTCGCAAACGACAAATCCGAAGACTAATAAATCAGCTTTCGATCGACCGGCGAAAGAAGCATCGTCGAACGAAAAGAAGATGGCAGAAAAAGACGTTAAATCCGTCTTTGACGAACTCGGGTTGGGTTCGAAAATCGGAAGTCGAGGTTCGGATCCGATGCAGAGTCGATCGGAACCATCGATTGAGGAAAATTTAAGTACTTTTTTTAAAAAACCTTTCTTATCCAAAACGAAAGACGAATTCTTCGGGGAAAAACTATCGAAACCTTCCGAGGAAATTTACAGCGAAATGACTCATTTAAGCTTAGGGGAAAAAAAAGAAAAAGTCGCGAAACCCACAAATTTTCTTTTTCAAAACTACAATTTTAAAACGAAGAGCAATGACCAAATTTTCCCTTTGTTGAAACCCTCAAAATTATTTAAAAGCGATGCCGACAATTCTTTGCCTATCCACGAAACAGACGAGCCCTTCTCGGAAATCTCGACTCCTTCCGTCTGCTCGGGAACGAAACTCGAAAGATGCGGTTACCCCGTATCGACTCCTCCTTTTCATCAAATGAACTTTTTAAATAATTTTCATTGTTTCGAGGGAAATCCGGATCATTTTTGTAACGACTTTAATTATCGACAGCATAATTTTATTCCTTTTTCAAACGGTGTCAATCACGTGCCGCCGAGAGTTTACTCGTACCCGGTCCGAGATGATTTCCCTTTTTCCTGTAAGTACGTGGAAGAATATCCGTGCTTTTTAAATACGCGGGACTCCTCGAAAGAATTTACTTATAAAAATTCATTTGAAAAAACCGGTCAAAAGTATTGGTTTACCATTAATTGGAATAGTATATTATCCGGATTTTACGCTACGAGTGTCTTTTTCAATTTTGTGACCTTGTTTTTTTTCGGTTACTATTTATGGTCAGGATTAGTTTCATTCGATTTCCGATTGCCAAGTTTTAAATTTTACGTTTAAATTTTTAATTTTCCTACTTAAAAACTCGAGACTTGCGTAAACGATATATTTGACGGTACTGTTTGTAAATAATGTATTTAATTTTATTAGAACAATTTATTTGATTCAATAATTTTTTCATCTATTTTTTTTTTTTTTTTTAATGTGCAGTCTAAAAATAAGAAGGGTAAAAAGTTTTAGATTTTATTTAAAAAGCAAATGATTTACGTTGTTTGACATCGTTATAGGACCTAATGGTTTGCAATTTTGTAGATTTATGTAACTAAGCAGGGAGAAAACCAAATGAGGATGGTTTAGAGCCAATCTCTGCGAAGCGCTCGATGCGAAGATGTTCATTCGAAAGAGCTTTGAAAGAATTTATTATAGGATGTTATTACGTATATTTCATGAGGCAAAGCTTTCCAAAGAGAGTTTTTTGAAAAAGAAATTTCTTTGCTTATAATATTGCCAACAGCTCTTGGGGATTCATAATTTTCCATGGATTAATTATTAACTTATTCCTTATTTCCAGCATTTATTTTCAAACCGTGTAGCTTTAAATACTTCCTCTAGCCACCCAAAAAAAATTGACTTCTCATTTCGGAATTACCCATTGATAACTTTTTGCTTTTAAAATTCGTGATGAAATAGGATCACTTGTGTACAGCATCGCGGAATTGCGTGTTTTAAGAGAATTAAGGGCTAAAAATCCAAATTCCTTGCTTCATTCCTTCGACGAAAGTTTTTTCGGTGAAGAAAAGGCGGGATCTAGTAGCTTTTGAATCGTGCTCAAACTGGTATAAACTCGGCTCGAAAACTATTGATTATCTGCTGGTACGCAACTCGGACTTGCCCGATATCTTTATTTCTAAATCGCGAATATATAACCCCGTTGCGAGGAAGATTCGACGTTCTTTTTACGTTTCTTTAATATTAAGAGCTTTCAATATTAAAAATTGATTCGTTTTGAAAATTTCGAGGCAGGAAGCCCTCATCTTACGCGTCTTTTAATTATTTTTCCAGAATGTCGAAATTTAAATTTAGACACAAAATATAACGATTTCCTCTCGTTAACTGGGAAAGTAATTTTTTTTAAAAATATTTGTGAACAAAATCACCCTTTTAATATAGTAAATGCATTTTTAATTTCAATTCGAACGATTTCGTGCATCGTGAAAGCCTTTTCGCTTTTTCGGATCGAACTTTGGAGATTTTTAGCAACAGGTATTTATTCTTAACAGTGAATAAAAAAAGAGATGTACGAAAAAAAATAATTGCAAGTTTTATTTATTCTGAAGGAAATGCCAGGAGCAATGGCAGAGGCCACAACCTCCGACGAGCCAGACTTGAACACTTTTGAAAACAAAAGCGGATTAGCCGAAGACATGAAATTTTTAGCTTCGATGCCTGAATTGTGTGACGTCACCTTTTTAGTCGGAGATACGAGGGAGCCCGTGTGTGCCGTAAAAGCCGTTTTAGCTGCCAGAAGCAGGCAAGCTTGATTTTTTAAAAAAATAAAAATTGAAATGTTTTGCTTACCTTTTATCCGGATACGACCTGTATTTTTTTTTGCAGGGTATTTCACAAAATGTTGTATCAAGCGCCTAGTCCCCAAAGGAAAAAGGAGCCGGCTCAAAAGGAAAATAAATTGCGCCTTTTCTTGAAAAGAAGCTCGGAACCTCTCCTCAATTTACAAAACGCAGCGCAACAGGTAACAAAATTTTTAATATTAGTGTAGGTGCTCGTCGTAATTAAGGCCAAATGTAAAACTTTTTCCTGATTTATTATTTCCCTGCTTTTTCAATTAGTTTCCAAAGCGGAATCTTTTATTTTTGTTGCACCGCCCATAGTCCTCTAAAATCATTATATTTTCTGCCAAAAAGGTTTCTCCTCCTGCAACAATTTAAGAATAATTCAAACGCTGGAAGAATGGGAAGGGAAGGCGATGGCAACTCTCAAACAGTGTGTGGCAATGTAACGCGGAGTTTAGATTTTTGTCCCCCACCCCCCTCCTCCCTTGTTTTCTCCGTTGAGAATTATTGTTTTAGCAATTTCGCAAATTTATTTAATCGATTAAACCGTGTCTTTTATTGAATAATTAATTAATTTGTCGGTTCTTGCTAAAAAGTCAGTACAAAAATCATTCCCCGATTTTTAATTAAATTGACTGATTTTAAATAAAATTCGTCAAGGCATGGCTCTGATCTCAAATCTGCTTTGTCTCGAGGAGGCATCAAATAAGACTACTATATTCCAAAAGATTTGGAGCGATGTCTTACAATGAAGGCACAATGAGGGTTTATTAATTGCTATTAAATGAATGTAATGTTCGATGTGATAAATGTGCAGCGTTCTGGATATACTCAACAATTAGCTCCGATTCAAGAGGTAGGTAAGAAATTTAGCATAAAATTGAAATGCACCGCACTCATAGCATGACGCACTTATTTTCATACCCATTCGAAAAAGGAAAGCGTTGTGGGCCTAATTTTCCAGAAATCGGCGACATACAATAAGAAAACTTATAGCGCTCGGTTTTATTTTTTTTAATCAAATTAATTCCCAAAAATTTAAAGGTCATCATCATCATTTCGGAAAGAGTTTCTTAAAACGAATATAAAATTCGATCGTGTACAGAAAGTTGGCGATCTGGATAAGTATAATGCATTTTTTTTAAAAGAAAGAAAGAAAGAAAGAAAAGCTGAGATTTTTCTGTTGCCTTTTTTTATTTGTCGATTTAATACTATATTCTACTTGGATTAATAGATTGTTTATCGCTCGTAATTTTATTTGCCCTCTGTGGTTTTCATCGAGCGATGCGTTTTTTAAAAAAGATCGTTATTTTAATCGAAACTTTGTTTCGTAGCCTCAATCGAATCAACATCATACACTAATTATCGAAGAGTTCGAGCCAGACGTTTTTAGGCAGCTCATAGAATATATTCACACCGGCTGCGTGACTCTTCAGCCGAGAACTTTGCTCGGTACGCATCCATTTTTTGGGCTTTTTATTTTCGACTGTCGGAATCCCCGTTATTTAATTAACATCTTGTAAAATACATATTTTGCAGGAGTGATGAACGCTGCCGATTATTACGGATTGGACGAACTCCGAAGAGCTTGCGCCGGTTTCGTGCAATGCTGCATTAACGTGGACACGGTTTGCGCACTTTTAGCCTCTGCAGAGAGATATATCCAGTACAAATGCACCAAATCTTTGGTACAAAAGGTAGTTTTCTAAACGAAAAGGTTTACACTTCCGGGAATCGGAAATTTTTTTTATTTACCGAAACTTTCTCGTTAAGGTTTTGGAATTCGTAGACGAACACGGGAACGAAGTTTTGAATCTAGGATCGTTCACTTTATTACCTCAACACGTGGTAAGACTTATTTTGGCAAGAGACGAACTGAGAGCCGACGAGTTCACCAAATTTCAAGTAAGTCTCATCGCAAGCGTGAATTCTCGCTTCATGGTCATTTTACATAAATTTTATAACGATATGAAGGATTCGCGTGTTATCATAAACTGATGAATCCGTTTTTCAGGCTGCTCTGATGTGGGGAAAGAAATATTGCGATTCCAATCCCAACACCTCGTTGAAAGATGTCATCAGTAATTTCCTCGAATACATTCAGTTTCATAAAATCCCGGCAAACGTACTGATGAGAGAAGTCCATCCTCTCGGGTTGGTACCTTACAACATCATCATGAACGCGCTCGCATATCAGGTGATGCTATTTTTGTTATTTTCAAGATTTTACATGGGACGCGGAAAGGGGGGGGGCAGTCTGCAGTCTTAGGAAAAAAGGCCGCAGCGTCTCGAAGGCGAGCTAATCGTTAAAATTCTTGCAGGCAGACCCAACAAGTGTCGACCCCGGTAAGCTCTCTCCCAACAGAGTGAGAAGATCCGGTCAGGGGCGGTCGATGAGCGTCCAATCTTCCCTCGATCCTTACGGCTCCAACACTACTCTCAGCTCGAGCGGTTCCAGCGAAATGATCTCTTCGGGCGATCAAGAAAGGAAGCATTCGAGCAATTAGTGTTTAAGTTCGGTCGGCTACGGTAGCAAGTTCAAAGAGAAGGAACACAGTTTCAGTAGCACGGGAAGCAGCAAAAATAAAAGCCGGAAATCCAGCATCGAGGATTCCGTCAACAAAAAATCGCCGACTAGCAGGAAATCGAGCATAGAAGAAGAGCAAAACAAAAAATTTAAAAACGAATTTAAAAAATCGAAAAGGCACAACGCGGAAGACGGCAAACAAAAACGGGAAAAAAGCCCTCCTTCTGCCGACAACAGAACCGGGAAAAGCAGAAAGTCTAGCTACGAGGATGACGTCGACGTCACGTTCAAAAAATGCCCTTCGTCCTACAAAAACGCGTCCAGAAAATCCAGCATGGAGGAAGAAGAGAAAGAAGCGAAGGGAAAGATTTCGCCGTCGCTTCGAGACGTCGTGTTGTACGGGACCAGCAGCAGTTCCGAAAACGAACAAAAAAAACTTTCTCCGGACGGAAGAAGTCGAACCGGGGAAGAGGGGCAAGACGGCCGAGATAAAACCGGAAAAGCGTCGACCAAGAGTTCTCCCGAACCGTCGGCGATCAAAGAAGACGACAAAGATTCAAACAAAACTCTGAGAAAGCTTTCCCCGTCGTCGAAAGAAAAAAGGGTGAGTTTCGAAGCGGGAGACAAGCCGAGGAAAGAGGATAAAAGCCCGAAAAAAGAAGATTCCCTAGACAAGGACCGAGAAGATTCTTTGCCTCCGCCCGACTTCGAAGAAAATTATTTGATCGCCCAGAGCGACATTTTGAGACAAGCAAGCATAGAGTACGATCGCCGAATGCAAGAGCACAAAGAAATGCTCAAGAAGATGAAAGACGAAGAACGTTTCGACGAAAACACGCGAGAGGAATTTCCGGACTTCGAAACTTGGATGGAAGAAAGGGAAAAGGAAGAATCGAGAAAGTCGAGCTTGGAAAAGTCATGGGAGAAGACAGCGGGGAATTCCAACGGCAAGGACGCGACCAACGAAAAAACCGACATCAAACCTTACACCATCGGCAATCTCAGGGACGACGTTCTGCTCGAAGCGAGCGTCGAAGGAAGTTTCGACAGTTTCGAAAAGCAAAGCGACGACGGCGAGGCGATCCTCGAAAAATCCGAAACCGGCATCAAACAGATAATCGTCAAAGCCGAAATAGAACCCCGTCCGATCGAAGAGGAGGAGGAAGAAGAAATTTTCAGAGAAGAAAAGGTCACAATATCGGAGATCGTCCGAGAAACTCGGGGTGAACCTCCGACTGTTGGAAACGTTGAAAAATACGAATGGCAAAAGGAAATTTTAACTAAAATTTGGGAAACGATCATGAACAGCAATTTAACCGAATCAAACGAGTCTTTAAAAAAATTAGATTTCGCATCTTTCGAAAAAAGCGACGAAACCAACAAAAAAGAACTTATCAAACAAGATTCCATGAAAGAAATGAGAAGGTCTATGGAGAAGAAATGGCTGGAGCGAACGGAAAAAATCCTTTTCAGAAAAGACTCCAAATCGGAAATGAGAAGGAGATCCGAAGAAAAAAGTCCCGTAACGATTAAAGTCACGGCTAGGCAGAGACGAAGTTTAAGTTTCGACGAAGAAATTTTAATATAATTATTTTAATTTTTTAATAGTTCGACCAAACATTCCTGATTTTTGCCAATTCAATCTTATCTCCAAATTAAGCATATATTTATCTGTGCTGTAAACCCGTTTAATGCAAAAAAAAATTGCATCCAAATTTATGTTATTATATCTCTAGACGATGAATTTAACCTCTTTTTCTTTTAAAAATTTCGCCATTTTTTGCTACTGAGAAACGGTGAAAAAGAGAATCCAGCAAATATATCTGATGCTTCATATCGTTACAAGTTAAGCGTTTGAATAAAGCGTTAACAGAGACATCAAAGTCGACTGGGACAGATATTTCAAACTTTTTTTAGAGTGGACACGTTATTGTAAATAACGATTTTTTTCCCCCAAATAATTGTTTAAATAAAAATAAAAAAACTGAAGTCAACCGAACTGATTCATATTGAAAAAAAGGATTTGTGGGATTTAAAAAAATGAAAGTTCCAGTTTTGAAGTGATCTCTCGAACAATATTACTTTTGTGTATGGTGTGTGCGTGTGTGTGTGACCGAACCTTTGTGATGTATCGTGTATGGTGTCCCGATCTTATTTCGCCGGGATCGATTTCTTTTTGTTAATATTTCGTAAATCTTGGCCAGAGTCAGGACGAAACTTTCGATTCCTGGGACAGAACAAATTCTTGATACACTTTTTTTGATCCTGCCGTAATTTGATACGTTTAAATGTTAAATAAATAAAGGGTGCCAACTGCCAAGATACGTTTAGCATAAGTAACCGGGTGCCGTGATTGTTATTTAAAGCCCTTATTTGTCGATAGACAGACTACATTAAGGTTTAGAATCGGCCTTGACAGTTTAGATAGAAGTGACAATTTTTAATCCGGTCGTTCTAACGTAACCGTCAACAAATTTTTGTCTTAGACTGAAATTAAATCTAATTTATCCCTATTTTTGTATCGCTGTTTTGGAACCGAAAAATATATACGTTCTAATTATAAAATGACAATGATATTTTCCTCATTTATTTCTTCGGTGCAACATTTTTATACTTAGTGGAACGAATTATCGTATAGCGGTTCGGATCCATCGACTCGAGGCGGATGATGCACATCTACGTATCAAGTAAAAGTTTTTTTGCTCTCGTGTTGAAAGTTTTAAAAAGTCTGATTTCGAAAACTCTTTTTTTTTATAATTAAGGAATAATTCATCTAAGCTTTAAAAAGAAGGGCTCGAAAAAACGGCGACGAAATTTCGATCGAATCCTAAATTCGTTTGATCGAGCGGAATCGAGTTCGAGGAAAAAGTCTTCCATTTATTTTATTCGCAACTCAAGGTTTTCTAGGGGGATTTCGGCCACTGGCTCGAATATCTACAACAACAAAATTATTTTTCTAAAAAAAACCTGTATTAGTTTTCGATGGAATCGATAGGGGGCCGTTCAAGTATTACGTATAGCACGTTAGGGGGGAGGAGGTTGGCCAATCTTTAGCATGTTTGCTCTTTTTTCGGTATAAAGTCTGCTAAAATTTGGTAAAAATTGCGAAAAGGATTCTTAAAAAATTAATAAAAATAAGAATTAAAAATTTTTTTTTGACTTAGTTTTTTTATTTTTCACTCCCAAAAAAATTATAATGTCAGCATAACCATAAGGCTTACAAAATTTAAAGTTCAATTTCAGGGGGGGTCTTCAAAATCTTACGTAATACTTAGAGGGGGGGGGGGTACTGCTCATGCTTGTTTTTGGTTACAAGGGGGGGAGGGGGTCAAAAATGGCCATTTTTATGCTTATGTATAATACTTGAACGGCCTGTAGAGACTTTTTTTGTAACCGATCGAAGTTAAAAAAATTTCGTGAGGTCCCAGGACTTCTATTTTGGCTTCTACAAGTGAATTGGTTAAATTGATTTTTTAGCAACGAAGATTCGAAAATGCCAAAGAAATGTCCGAAGGAAAAATAAGGATTTTGAAAAACCTTATAGGTGTTTGCGCCTTCGCGACTCGTCTGCCGCGTTTCGCCGTCGTAGTCATCTGGCTTTTACTGAAAAGAAAAAAAAATCGTTATCGTTTCGGGCATTTCGTTGGATTGCAGCGGCCTTTACGGGATCGAAACCGTGTGAGCATATAAGGGATAGGGTAGCAAGCACGGACTTTTAATTTCTTTCGAGGACGAAAGGCATACACAAACCGAAGATCGTTTTTCCGAGGACCCCGTTCGAGCATTAAAAGCAGGGTCGTCGAGGAGCGATGTACCGGAAAAAAGTAAAATATACGTACCGTCCATAGTTCGGAATTCCCCTTTAAAAAAAAACTCGGCGACTCTGTTCGAAATTGACGAATTTTATTCCTAACTTTAATTTCCCGCACTGTTGGGACGATTTCCGGGATTCGGTAAAACAGGAAGGTTTCCGGTCACCGCGGACGAAGGAACGTTAGACGAAGAAGCTCCGTGGCAATGGACGCAGTGCTGACAAACGGTGCAATGGCCCAAACGTCGGGCGACCAACGCGCGAAGTTTTAAAGCCGGGCCCAGTTTCATCGACAGAGAATTAGTCAAGTGTTCTTCCGTCAAAAGAGGAAGCGAGGCTCCGTCAATCCTTTCTTCTCGAAAGTTCTGAAATCAAAAATAAATAGGATTTTTCTTTTTTTTTTTTCAAAAAAAGGAGAAAGGCTAAATAAAGATAGAAGAGAATCACGAGCGAGCCGTACGGATTCTTGTACATTTCATGATTGGAGTTACGGGCGTGACCGAGCAAGAGTGCTTCTGGGCTCGCTCTTCAGACCTCGGTTCACATTATCTGTAATGGGTTCACGGGTACTATTATTTATTTTAATCTAAATCGAATTCATTCCTCTTCGTAAACTTTTTTTTTTATCCAGTTCCCTTTTACTATGTTAACCTTCCTTCCTCGGTAATTTTATTTTAAAACATTCGGAATTCAAACGTTAAGACTCTTAAAAAGCGAGAACGAGAGAGAGAGAGAGGCCAGGGGAGCCATCGAACTCCCACAATTTTTCCACCCTCAAGCTAAGCCTTGCGTCATATGCTTTTGCTCCCCCAAAGATAAAGAGTGTTTGCCACTTTCAGGATTTGAAAAACGACTAGGACGGGCATGATGAGACATTCGAGAAAAGTCATTTCGGGCTCTTTAAAAACGTTAACGTTACTTCCAAAAATGCGCAAAATAAAAGCCAAAAAAAGAAATGAAAAAGTAACGATTTCTCTGATCGCGGTTTTTCTGTTACACTAGATCTGAGAAAAGGCGAAACCGAACATCGATGGAAACCAATAAAAATCCTTTGATTTTCTAAAAAGTAGAGAATATGATGGAAGTAAGAATTGAGATGTTGATTAGAAGGTTTCGCAGAGGAACCGAGCGTTTCTGTTGGGGCCTTCCGAGTCGAAACGTGGCAAGCGACATTTTAAACGCGTTTCGTTACCGATCGAAACTCGAAGTCGATCTGATTTCTTAGAATGCGGTATGCCGAGGAAGAAGTCACGCGATTACATATTCGTACACGGTCAGAAACGGACTTCTTGACGGTTTTCAAGGGCGGTGCCAGACAAGCCCCGGGTCAGGGCCTTGCCCTCGCGAGCCTGTATAAAAAAAACCTTCACCTTTCGGGTTCACAATCTAGATCCACCTGTCAGGTTTTCGTTTGTCATACCTTTTGCGGACCGGATTTTTCCTTCGTTTAAACTCGATCGAATCCCGAAAAACCCGAAACCTTTCCGCTGGAAATCCGTCGAGAAAAAATCCTTTTCGTCACCGATAAATTTGAAAAAGTTGCTCAGAGTCAAACGGGCAATCTGTTTCGGATGGAAACGATTTCGGCCGCGGTGCTGCGAAAAAATACTAGGAAAAGAAAAAGAAGAACGTACACGTCGACAAGTTAATTTACATACAAGTCGTTAAATTTATCTCGAACCCCGGGCTAAACAGTAACAATTACGTTTGTCAAAAACCTTAACATAGGAGCAATTATTATAAAGCAACTTATGACCTCCGAGTGCTTTAGGTTACATCGGGTCTCGCCCATTTTTAAGTTATCCAAAACTCCCATCGTTTCTCGATATGCGGTAAAACCTTCTTTCAGTAAAAAAACCTTCGGGAGAGGAAAAAAAAAAATTCTTTGGGATCAAAATATTTATTCGTATCGTTCTTTCCTTTTCCATTTTTTTTGTTTTTTTGTTTTTCGGAAGCCGAAATTATCTGAGCGTTAAGATCCGATTCGAAAAAAGTGTGGCGAAAAAAAAATCGTGATTTTAAAAAAAAGTACGGGAATGGCGAACTATATTTTGACCCCGTGAACCGGGGAGAACCAGCCTTGCCTGAGGTCACTGTCATATATTACCATATATAATAACAGATCGCCTACTGCCGACTTTTTTTATTTTTATTATTTTTTTAAAAAATCTATTTTAGTTTATCTCGTAAGCTTATCGGAACCGTTTTTAGAGAAATAAGCTTTTTATGTTATTTCAACAAGGTTTCCTTAATTACTCGGACTTGGTCGAAATTTAAAAAGACTTTGGAAACGTCTTATTAGGAAAGTAAAGGTGGGTTCGTTTTAAAAGAGGAGCCGAGGCGAGTGCACGCGATCACGCAAGCGCGTGGCCGGCTTCGGCTTCCAAAAGATTTATTTCCATTTTTTTTTTTTTTTTTTCCTTTTCCGCGGTCTTCGGTAGCAAACTCTTTTCCGATACTTATTTCGAGGACGGAAGAAAAATTCGAGGGAAGGAAAACAAATAAAAGTGGATGCCTTAAGGGCCTCGGGCAACCCGTGATTACTCTCCTCGGTGAAAAGGAACGTCAATCAAGTGCAAGCCATTTTTTTCGAAGCAAATTGCTCTGAAACAGAGAACGTATTATTTATAACTCGGTGTAATGAGTCAAAATCGAGAGCATACCTGATAATCGGTTTCGGAATGACCTTCGGTCATCCACGATGCTCGGGCATCCGATTTATTTTAAATACGGTTTCTAAAAAAATAAAATATCAGAATAAGGCGAATCCTTTTTTTTTTTACATTTTTACTCCGTTTACTCCGCGGCCGAAACGATAAATTTGTTCACGTAATTCTTACCGACCACGTAGCTTCGTATCGCGGGTCTTTTTTCTTTTTTTCCTGCTTTTTTTTAAAATCCCGATAATTTTGTAATTATTCTGGTACGCCGTGACACGTCCGCTTAATTGGATTAAACATTAAGAACGGTAACTAATCTGTGGATGTGCTCTCGCGATCGCCCGACGTCCCCTTTTCTACATCCCTTATGAATTACGTGATTTTTTTTTGATTTGATTTTCGGTTTGTCGCGGTAGAGTCGTCTTCGGATGGGACGTCTCTTGTTCGGTTAATGATCCACACCTGGCAACTGGACCGTGCATAATCTCCGCTTTCCGGATGGCTGATCGACTTCGTTTTATTAATCATTCTTTTCACGCATCATCGAGACACCAAAGAACCCAAATTTTCTCGTTTCACATTTCACATAGCTACGGGCATAATTAACGTTCCCAAGAAAAGTTGGGAAATCATGAAAAGGCAAGTTTAAAAAAGTTTCCCTGCAAAGAGATGTTGCAATATGTGGTAAAATTATTCGACGAATTAATTAATTACCGAGAGTAGTTAGTTTACTAATGATCGGGGCGTCGATGAGCACGATCGAGATTCTCCTCGGAAGTAAATCCCTCGCAAGGCATTTCGATGAAAACCGAGCGGAGGGATTTGATTACTTTTTATTTTTAGCCCGATTATGTCAATTCGATGATGAATCGGACGGGACGAGCATGCCGGAGTGAAAACTCACGAATCGGTCGAAAGGTTAATTTTTGCTCCGATTCGAATTTGTCGGTTTCCGTGTGACGAAACGTCCCGAGATCCGCCCCTTTTTCTACCGCTAAAGTTTTTTACTTACTTTTTCGTATTCGGCGCAAACGTCGATGCCTGCGACGAAGGAACAAACGTCGTCGACCGTCCAATGAGAAATGGATCTTCGACCCTCGAGATCCGAACAGGAACGTCCGTCGGTTCCGCACAAGGAAGAACAAGTCCGATTTGGGGAATCCCTCGAACTCAGACCGGCGATCGTGTTTTGTAAATTGTTGAGCGAATTTTGTAAATTTTTTTTGTGCATCGAATTCGGACTGATGCTTCTGCTTTTTGTACTAATTTTCCCGCCGAGTTCTTTAGTCCTGAACGCGTCCAACAAAGGTAAATTTAAAATGTTATCGTAAAAATTGTCTTTGGAATTTTCTTTTTTAATTTTTTTCGGGAGAGGCGAGGCCGAGGAAAGGTCCAACGGAGAGGACTCCCCGGCCCGTTTCCCGGGATGAACCTGAACTCCTTTCAAATAACTTTCTAACTGAGCTTGATTTTGAGCACTCGCGGTTCGGACCATGTTGAGGAGAGCCTGGGTCGAGCTCATGTCTATCACGGGGGGGAAAAGAGCTCCGGACCCTGCGAAAGGATTCAGCCCGTTGAGCCCGCTCATTCCGAATCCCGGACCCAAGTTTTCGTTTTGAGATTTTCCGCAAGATTTTTGTTGATCCCCCGAACAAGAAGAAGAGGAAGGGACGGAGGTTTGTTGAGACGAAGGAGAGACGGCCGCCGCGTTTAACGGAGCCATCAGACCGACGAACGGCGTCGCCGTCCCGGATTTGAAACCCCCGAAACGTTGATCTAAGGACTGGGAAAATCCGTTCCGGCTCGTTCCGAAATAACTGAAACCGAAAACCGTTAACATTTTTAAAAATTAAATTTAAAAATTTTTAACATGACCGACCATGGGAGATGAAAAATTTATCAAGCAAAAAATGTTTCGAGAAGGGAGTACTAACATGAGAAGAAAAGTCGGACTTACTCGTTGGGATTAGCGTTGTTGTATTTGGCGGCCAAACTTCTCATGAAATCGCTGTAATTCCGGGACATCATCATCTGTTCCATTTGCTTTATGTGAGAGCCGGAGCCGGGATTGGGGCTGGAGCCGCGATCCCTGGAATCCGGGAGATTTCCCGGCGGAGTGCCCGGATAGGAACTGCTCGGCGTCCCGCTCCTCGAACTGCTCGAATTGTTGTCAGCGTTGGGATTGGAGTTCCCGGAGGCGATCGGACTCAGTCTTTCCGTTTTAACATTTTCTTTTTTTATTTCGATATCTTTACAGTTTTCTATTTTGTTTTCCGGGTTTTTCCCGTCCCCGTTGGAGTCTTCGTTTGTCCTTTGATATCGGAGCGACATAAGTGAATTTCTTCTTCGTTTACCTCTTGATTTCGGAGAGGATTCTCGACCGGGCGGTCGACCGACCGGTCCCGCCAAATCTTTGCCTGGTTCCGATCCGGTTCCGGACGTTTCCGAATCGTTTTGTCCCTCGCCTGCAACAAATAATAAAATTTAATTATTTTTAATAAAGAAAAAAAAAATGTCAGGATCTAATTAGACGGCATAACCCGTTCGGTTCCGCCGAAGCCTTAACCGATAGCAGATACAGTTATTATCGCGACTCGTGTGGATGAGCACGGTCGACTCGGGTGCCCTCGTGCGATTCTTCTTCTTCTTCTTCTTCAAAAAAAAAAAAAAAATCGAGTCATTCACCCGCTCCCTTCCCAGAAAATCCTGCAGCAATTTCTTTACATTTTCGTCCGACAACTAATTGACACGAGTTGAGAAAAAATTTGTGGCGGAACAGGATGAGAAGCAATGCCAAAATTTAAATACGGTGCGTTGGACGTTTTAGGTACGGAAAAATTTGTCAAAGTTTAAGTAAGAAAAAATCTAAAAGTTGATTTTTTGCAACAAGGATCGTTTTTACCTTTTTTTAGACTTTTGATAACGGAGTTCTCTAAAATAATGATTTGATGAAATTTTAAAACTGCTGCACTCTCAAAACTAACCGCATTTCTTTCCGTTAAGCCCTTCTAATTTATACGAAACTAATGTTTTGGTTCATCTCGGTTTCTTTGCCTCGTCATCTTTCGGAAGGAAAGAGATGCCTGTCGAAGAAAGAGATTTACGGGGGCTGCGGAAAAGCCCTAAAAAAAAAAAAAAAAACACCAAGGTCGTTCGGAAGAAAAGGATCGGACCTCGGTAAAGACGATTCGAGTGACAAGTTGTAAAACCTCGATAACAAAAGAAAAGGTAAAACCGGGGTTATTCTAGGTCGTTCTTTTATTTTATTTTTGGGTAGGTCTCCGGTATATTAATTAAGCACGTGCGAGAAAAAAGGTTTTACCTGAGTAACACCAAGAAGGCCAAACCACGGGGCTGACGGTATCCAATTCCCGCATCATTCCACGGGAGCCATTTTCCCTTTCCCCGATTCCACTTTTTTCACCAAATAAAAAGGCTATCACTTCCACTTTGATCACTTTGATCTTCACTCGTTACACCGCCCTCGATCCTAAATTTCCTAAAATTTTCATCCTTTATCCCCATTTAAATAAAAAACACTTTTCGCGGCTCGGATTTCCGAAACGAAAAAAGCAGGGGCACGTAAAAAAATAAATAAACGGATTATAAGTAAACGGATCGCGTGGTCTCCTCGTCGGGACAACACTAAACAAGTGCAAGGGACATATTCATATTATTAAATTGCAACAGGTGGATTTCAGGTGGGGATCTACCATTATCTTCACAACGAATCCGCAACCTCTTTCCTCTTTTTTTTATTTTTCCTTTTCCTTTGATTTATTTATTTTTTTCTATTCCTTTTCTTTTTCATTTCATCCTTTTTTCTTTTTTTGTTTAACTATTTGGGTTTTCCTTCAAGTCGCGGCGACGCGACATAAAAAGAAAGGGGGGTTTCTTTCGGGAGAGAGGGAGGAGGGGAAGGATCCTTTAAATATAAATTATGACGTGAAAGGCTTGCCACTAATTAAAAAGCAGTACGGATGTGAACCTAGAGAGTAACAAGTTCAGTCTAAGGTCAACCTGTCCACATTCTACCTACACTGGAACAAAGTCACGCTTTGAGTTGTCTTGCCAACTGTCTCTATCGTTTCTAATCGTATCGAATATCGAGCTCGAGGGATTTTCGAAAACTCCTCCGGCTATTTCCTTTTTCTTTCTTGTTTTTAGAAAGAAAAAAGAAAAGGGTCGGATTCGAAAAATAAGAAACGCGCAAGAAAAATAGGATTTTTTTAAAAATCTCTTTCCAAAATCTTTAGAAGAGAGACAAGGCAAAGATATGGTTAAGCGGGATTCGGCCTTCGAAACTTTATCGCATACCTGTTCCTGAATATTGATTAACTGGTTCGACCTCAGACTCGAAGAATTTAAACTCGTCCAGTCGGATAATAAATAATTAAAAAACTGTATCGAGCCGTCTTTAAATATACTATTTTTTTTTCTTTTTCCAAAAAAGAAAAGTTTCGAGACGGGAACGGTCGTTAATCGAAAGAGTGCACGGTCGATCAATATTTGTCGACCTCGGCTTCCAGATGTTCTCCTCGATGAGATTGTAAATATTTGATGCCGGACGGAATCTTTAAATTATTGCGAAACCTTCTTCTTCTTCTTCTTCTTTTTCTCCTTCGTAAAGCTACGAAAAACGAAAAAAAAAAGTAAAAACAGGCTTTGGGAACAGTCAGTGTTGACATTGTGTGACACTTGACGAGATCACGTGACCCGACACACCTAAACTCGACGTCGAAGGACTCGACCCTCCGCGGGCACCTCGGGCACCCATCATTTTTACGGTTTCCTATCATAACGATGATCGGCCCCGAAATTTCTTTCCGATAAACACGAAAATTCAGAGTCTTTCGACCTCCGATTTAATATTTACAGAGTCATTCCTCCGTATCAATATTATTTTTACAACGGCATTGTTTGGACACGTACTCTTTTTTACCTTCTCGGTTAACATCTGACTCCGGTTATTTTTTTATTTTTTTCGAGCATCGAGAAAAATTAGAGTACAGGGCTTTCTTAGAGAAAGGACTTTGAGGAAAGAAACGGATCGTGGTCGGCACGGTCGGTGAACCGTGTGAGTTATGGGAAACCGAGTCCGTTAAACGAAAATCATTTTCTTTTGATTCCTCCTGACAAGGACAACGACGGAAGCCGTCCGTTGTCGGGTTAAATACGCGACAGAGAGGATGGAAACGATCGGGGGGGAGCTAAGGAAAAAGAAATTCGTGATGCACCGGGAATTTCACGGTTATCGATTCCTCTAATTTCGATCATTAAATATTTTTGTCGTTAAGAAGCGAGGACCGTGTAACTCTCGTCCGATGAGCATACTCGATATGTAGACTCGAGGAAAAGGAGTAAAATATTTTCCAATTAGGAAGTAAAGGCTAATTAGTCTCGGCATATCCGAATCGCGGTCGGGCGAGCGTTAAATAAACGATCACGGCCGACCTTTGTTAACTCGTTCTTTTTCTTCGTCGTCGTCGTCGTCGTCTCTTTCTTCTTTCGGCCTTTCAACGAGAAAGTGTTAAACGTGCCGAATGGGAAAAGAAGCAAAAAGCCCAGATACGAATTAGTGATAGTTATTAAATAAAAGAATCGAACTATGTAATTTATCTTTAACGTATAATTATCGAGTAGCTGACTGAAAAACGAATAGAAAAAAAAAACAAAAAATGGTAAACATTTGTAAGTATACGTTAAGTATATGTTGGAAGCGAACGGAGAAGGGGGCGGGGTTAATTAATTGAGGTTTTAACAAGGTACGACTTAATGATTCGAAAGAAAGATAGGACTAGGCCCCGCCGCGGATTAAACGTTTCCTCTTGTTGGCAACGCTCGTTAAACATCTAAACGACCGTCCGGCGAGGAAAATCAACAAAGGTGTGAAGGGGGAATTCGGATCTCGACCCGCGATCCTACCGAACCGTTTTACAATCCCATTATATCCAGTTTGTTACCGAGAATGATTCCGCAGATTTTTTAAAGTACACACGACCTCCGGTTAAGTTCACGAGGATTCCGTTTCTGCTCGTCCGATCCTCCGATTTCTTTCCCCGAGGTTCTGCCTCGGAAAAATCTCCCATCTCGACGAGGACGAGATCGAAACGAAATCCGGTCGAAAAATGGAAAACGACGGAAGGATGGGAAAGAAACGTTTTCCTACAAAGTGGAAGATGAGTCGACAAATATCGGGAAAAGAACCGAATCCTAAGAAAACGACCCGTCCCGACATTTTTTCGAAGACGTCGACACCGATTAACGATCGGTCGAGGCGAACCTTAAGAAAACGGGGAAAAAAACAAGACGGACCACGGTCGGAGGGTCATTTCGAGGGAGACCGGTCCGAAGGATCCGACGCACCAGTAGGTAGCCAGTATCAAAAGAAACGACTTCATAATATCTACTGCCCGCTGAGCCGTGAACACAGACGTACAAGCGGTGTTCGACCTCGGATTGAGAAGAGAAAAAAAAAAAAAACAGATGCTTTTTCTTTTGGCCTTACAAGTATATCGCTCGGACGAAAAGATTGGAGAAAAAATTTCAAATTCGAAAACGGAAACAAGGAAAATGAGAAAAAGAGAGAGATGGGAATAACGAGTCCAAATTATTCGGTCTTGACGGACGTTTACAATTTTTACGATAATCGCAAAGTAGGTGTGAAAAAATAAAAGGACTATGATAAATGATTTCTTTTCACTTGGTCGTGTCACACGGTTTTTTCCGATGTTCCCATTCATTCTCCTTTTCCCGAGACGGCGAGCAATCAGGCCCTTTCCAAAAAAAAAAAATAAATAAATAAAAAATAAAAACGCGCGGGAAATGAATGAAAACGTAACACCGCGACGACTCCAAATTAAAATCCAGAGGCTGACAACTAAAATTAATCGAGCTAAAAAAGTTAAAAGAAGAAGAAGAAGAGAGAGAGAAAAAAAAAAAAAAGGGAAAAGTCAAAAGTTATTTTATATCATTAATAACAATTTTATTAAAGAAAGGTAAGGTGACGGGCATAAGTTAAATATGATTCGGGGTGGGTAATATGTCACAGGTGACCTTCAACTTGTGCTTTTTCATCGTGAGGTAATTACATATTTTGATTCGTTTTAGATCGATTTGGCCGTGTGAAAAGAGCTTCTTGTATCTCGTGAGGTCGCGAAGCTTCGACACGAAAAAAATCCCTCGTCATCCTCCGAAATGGACTCTTTTTCTCGTGAGGTCCGAAGGAAGCCGGGCAAGGCGTTCGCGTCCTATCTTTTTTTTTCTTTTTTTTTTTTCTTCGAAGAATTAAACTCGGAATAACCGAGGAGCACAAGGAGCACAATTAATAGGATTCGATTCGCACTCCGGCGGAGCGGTTTTAACGATGCTTTTCCAAACCTCGTCCTCCTCGTCCTCTGCTTCCCGAAGGAAATCGGGAAAACCGAACAGGACGGATCGGGAGAGTCCCGAGACGACGAGCCGGAAAAGTGCCCGTCGAAACCGGAGATTCGGCTTCGAAAAAAAGAGGGCTAAGGCGAGCGAGGGAAGGGGTTAAATCCGCCTCGCGATGACAAGCGCAAGTCAAAGAGCGCAATCATGATACCGGAGTCTCGGAGGTCAAAAAATAAAGGATCGTACCCGGGAGCATAGCAGGCCCGACTAACAATGGACGACCTTTACTCGCCGAGAACAAACGGTTAACGTTCGTCGGAATCGCGGTTTTCCCGGGTTTCCCGAATTCCTCGAATTCCTCGAAAAAAAGAAAACAAAGCAACGTGATAATTATATTTCGAATCCTCTGCCACGTTTTTCGAAAGAGCGGGAAAAAGGGTTTTCGCGTTGCGTGATCGATCGGAAGAGGAAGTCGGAGGAATCGAGGAACGAGCGGAACGGGAGTCCTAGTCGACAAAGTCCCTTTTTCTGCTCCCAGAGTCGGACACGCGCACGCCAAACGAAAAATCTTTAGTTTTCTCGGAGGTTTCGCCATGAAAAGTTTGCGGGTTATTCTTCCTCGTCGAAATCGCGAGCTTGTAGCAAACCCTTTTTTTTACGGACGCTAATCCCGATCGTCCGAAGAAAAGGTCGGTAAGGTCTATGAGTCGCGGGGACGAAAGGGTTCGGCTCGGCAGGACGAATAATCCTCCTCATCGGAAACAATGCCGAAACCGGAAGATTTGCTTCGAATTTTCGGCGTGATATTGCTCTCGCTGGCTTCCATCGGTCTCGTGAGTCGTACCGCAGAAAAGATTTTCGGAAGGACCGGCTCGAAAGCTCAAACGAGAAGGATCGATCCGATATACGACCCCGATGCGAAAAGGAACGAGAGCCGCGTTTGTCCTTGGGTCGACGAGCCTTTCCGAACCCGTTACGAGGAAAGCCCTTGTTTCGGAAAAACTCAAGCCCATCTGTACGTCCCTTGGATCAGGCACGCGGTTTGGGAAAAATTCCGAAAGGAAAACCTCGAAAAAAGGAAAAGGGAAGCCGCAGAAAAGGAATCCGGTTTTCCTTCGGAAGAGACGGGAGGAGGAGAAGAAGGAGAGGAAGAAACCGGCAGGATCGACGGGAAAGGAAACAAAGAAACACCATCGAGGGTGGTTTATACCATCGTCGGAGCTTTGCTTGTCGCCTCTTGCACGGTCGCCTGTTGGGAAGTCCTCAAAGACAAAACGAAAAGAAGAAATTCGAGGGACGGAAAAATTCGTCGAGATCGAACGTGTTCTTTGGCGGATTTCACGATTAATCGTCACTTGAGGAGGGAATCCAGGCAAGCCGAGATGCAACATTTACAGAGGCAACCTTCCTTCGATCGTTCGTCGAAGGTAACCCAGACTTTAATTCATCAGGGTTCTTTAGATAGAGCTATTGTTAAATTCGATACCGAAGGTAAGGGAGCCTTCCTTCGGTTTCTCTTTTTTTTCTCCTTCATCTGTACGAACGCCAAACGGACTTGCCCGAACCTTTTTTTTCGGCTCTTTCCTCCATTTTTTTCCTGCCCTCGGATTAATCCATTTTTTCTTTCAAGGACTGAACCCGCCGCCGTTGTCGAGAAGAAGTTCCGTTCCGATTCGTTTGGGATCCGAGAAGGATGCGACTCGTTCGGATTTATCCGGAGACGACTCGAGTCCGGACGCCGCAAGAAAATCCAGACATTTCATCAGAAGACACTGAGCGTTTAACGATGATAATATAATTTTCTTATTCGTCAATTATTGTCTTAACCGGGTAAATTAATCATGAAATAAACTTGCTATTTTATCGTATATAATTTCCTTTCTCGAAAATGTTGCACTCGTAAGTAATAATCGATCAAATACAAGGTTTAAATCGTAAATAAAGAGCCTCCGATATTTTTTTAAGATATAGGTATGATCGTTCTTACGAGTCCGTTTACGACGATTTTCCCGAATGATTGTCTGGAAAACTTGGAGATTTGCTCGAAAAAAAAATCGGGCACCAAAGCTAAATGCAAGCCAGGAAATGTAGCCTAATTGGTTGGTCTCGGGTCTGTTGGATTTGCCACTTGAAAAGACGATCGATCCAAATTTAAATTTTTCGATTTATTTCGATATTTCGAGCACTTTCAAAATCCCGGCTTCGAGCTTCAGAATAAAGGATCGGGGGTGAAAATTAAGGTAAGCGCAGCAACGGCCGATCGTGCTTAAAAGTCGGAATCCGAGAAAACCGCCTTTATCGAAGAAGAAACATACAAGGACTGTTTGCATATCGTTATAGATTTAGCGGGATAAGGGAAAGTTTAACGGTTCAACCATTCGTATAAAAAAAAACGCAGATTTTGTTTGACACGAATTTATCTATATGATAATTCCTTTTGTTATTATTATTATTATTCCACGTCGTCAGAGATTTTCTTGGGCGAATAGGTCGAAACGTGTCAATTAGGCGAGAAGATCCCTCAGAGTCATCCGAGACGGTGCTAAAGAAAGGAAGAAAAAAAGAAAAAGAAAAGGATCGTGGCGGGGCTTGCCAGCATGGGCGAAAAGGGCGAAGTGGCTCCCCAGAGTGACAGCATGAAAACTCTTTCCGCGTTTAAGCGCCCCTTTTCCTCGAGAAAAGGCCGATGCCTCTCCTGCGACCTTCTCCGTTATTTATTTCCGACCAAGACGTTTTTCACTAAAAAACGATCCGTCATTACGAAAGAAACTTCCGGGGTCGTCGATCCCGGGCGGTCCTTTTCCTCAAAAACCATTTTTTCCCCCTTTTTTCGACTTTTAATCTTCCTGGCCGACAGCGAGAGTCCAACGGAACCGATTAAATTTTTATCGTGGCAATTACCCATTTATTTGTATTATTAATCGAAACGAAATTAACGTTATTGTTTGTCGAATTTATTTGTTGTCGTAAAAATTAAGAGGGCGGCAACCGGTCGCGAAGAAATATATTTTTTTTTTCTCCTAAAGCCGGAAAAAATTTTAATAATCGAGTGGGTGAAGAATTTACTTTCTTATCTTCGTTATCGCAAAATAATTCCTCCTTAATTGGGATTAGGTTTCCTCGTCCTCGTAAATACGCCACCCGAATGCAGTCTCCGCATTTTATCGGGACGAGTACCGAAGAAACGAAATCATACTCCGCCCTCGGCGCTTTTCCATTTTTTCTCGAGGGAGGGGGAAAAAAAACTTTGGGTCCGCTAAGCAGAGGGAAAGCGAAACCGTCTTTTTAACGGTCCCGAACGGGCGGAACAACGCAACTTATATAAAACGGTACGCGAACCCGTCGACGAACGGAATCGCTCGGAAAGTGACTTACGCTCTCGCTCTGACATGGTGACTTCTTATTTTTAACGGTGCCGAAAAATGAGAGTTTTTTCAGAAAATCGCCGTAAAGATACCGCGGGGTTTGCTTCGGGTGAGTTTAATTAAAGGTTTCCGTTAAATATTTAGGTTCCGTCCCTTTCGTCTTAAAATTCAGGTCCGACTCGTGCGATCGCCTTCCTTTTGCTGGTCCAATTTGCAGCAGTGGGATTTTCTGCCGGATTACCCGTGGAATCCATGCTGGCGTCAAAAAGGATGGCATCTCCCAGCGCCACGGATCTTTCCGGAGAAGACGGATACGCGGATTATCAGTCGGGCATACGTTACGACGAATATCCCGTAAGCACATTTATTACTTTTTTTCATTTTCATCCGATCTCTTGTTTTTTTCTTTATCGAAAATCCTATTGTTAAGTTTTCAAAGAGCTCGATATTAAATACGCCATAAACACTTGTGTCATCCGTCTCCGGCCTACTCCTTCTTTCTTTTTTTTATACTATTAAAACTAAGGTAAACGGATAGTTGTCGCTTCGGTCGAAACTTTTAAATTATTTATACTCATGTTCAAAAAAATTTGTATCCGTCGCCGAAGAACAAAGCTTGACTTTATTAAATTTAATACATTTTTTTTCGGTCCGACCTTTAAATTTTAACAAAATTGCTAAAAATCGAGATTTGTTCATCGGCGACGGATAAAATTTTCCCGATATATATCATTTATTTTTCGTTCTTCCATTTACAACTACTGGTGAAATACCTTTTTTTTTTTTTAAACAAATTAACATATTTGGTGGGAAATAAAGAAATGTGTTTACCGACCAAAAAATAAGGGAGCCCTACGGGTTCCGCATAAAAATCGAGTCACGTAATTCATCATTTCTTTTTCTTTTTCGAGACTAGTTTATATATCCGTTTTAGAAAGAAGAAAAATTTGTCCTCTTTTTTCATTCTGTTCCAACGTCCGAAAAAATAAAAAAAGTTTCGATGAGACGTAAAACCTTTCGACACTCGATTCGATTCAAATTTTAACAATGCAAATAAATTTCACTTCCTTTTTTTTCTTTCCTTGAAAAAAAATAAATGGATTTACCGACGATTCTTCCTTCAAAGTCAAGAATGGATCCCTAATTTTAAAAACGTTATAATTCTAGTCTGATCTATAAAAAGATCTGTCTTTTATTTGCTTCTTAATAATTAACTGGCCACGAAAAAAGCTTTCCTTTTTGAAAATTTTGGACAAGGTTTTAAAAATACGGTAGACTTGCCTCCGTTTGCCGATCGCAGCTTGAGACGATGAGAAACTCGTTGAAAAAAGAAAAGAACAATTTTTCGTTTCGGCAGCAGGGAAAGCATTTGCTAGTACGGAAAAGAAAAACGGGGGGGTAAAAAAAAAGAGAGAAAATGTAAAGTCATCGAGGTAGAAAGGTGATTAGCGACAGGTCTGAAGGCATCGTTAGCGAAGACGTCTTGCAACCTTCGTTCGCGGAACGTCGAAAGGGGGATATCATGTTTTAATAAAGTCATTATTCTTGGCGGTTCCGTTGCCGGTTTTTTCCGTTCGACGTTAATAAGGGATCCGTATGGAGCGCACCTTATTTCCTCTCGTAATAAATATTGCGGTGGAACCTTCACTTCTTTTTTTATTTGTCATCGATAGACACCTTCCTTCCGGTTTCTAGGATTCGTTTAATTAAACATGGAGTATTTAATTTTAGGTGGTGGTGCCGAAACGAGCCGCTCTAATAATCGATCGAATCCTTAAAGAAATCGAAGCGGCAAGAGAAAACAATCAGCTGGTCAACGATTGGTCGCCGGTAGGTAAACCTTGTAAATAAATAAATACGTAAAATAATTGATGAGGCCTACCTTATTAAGGAGCAAGTCGGATCGGCTTCGGAAAACAGTGCTAATTTCGGTCCCGTTTTTATTCTTTCCAGATATCGCGGCGCGGGAACAATAAAGATAAACTTTATTTCCGTTGTTATTTCAATGCCGTCTCCTGTTACAAAAAGAAATGACGTCACAATTTTCGGCCGAGCTTCACAGCACAAGGAAAAAATCGGATTAAATTTCGGTAAAAAGGAATAAAACTTTTTGTAAAAATAATTATTTATAATTCTTTAAATGCAAACCTTACCGTGTGACGTCGTGAAAAGTTTAGATTTCTTCGTCGCTGAGTTCCCAACGGAGAGGAGGTTCTTCGGCGTCGGGAACCACCCATTGAAGGGACTTGCCGACTTCGTATAGCTTTTCCAGGCTTTCTCGAACCATCCCCTGCTCTTCCAATTTTAAATAATGGAAATACAGTTGGAGAGCCGCTCTGGCGTCTTCGATGGAATCGTGAGTGACGGATTGTATTTTGACCCCGAGAAAGTGCCAAGCCAAAAACCTAAGAGAGATCATGCGCTGACGAGGAAGGTGAAACAGAAAAACCGTGTCGATGACTTGTTCCGGAGGAACGTAAATGTTGATCACTCTGAAAGAAAAAGAAAACTCGTGTTAACGAGTCATCGTAAGCCTTTTAAGTCGACCAAGTCGTATATGCGAACCTGAAATCGTTTTTCAGCCCGTGCCCGACAAATTTAACTCCGATGTCGACTAAAAATCGGAGTTTCAAGTAAGTCGATTTTAGGGTGGTCAGATGTTTGGAACTGAAATTGGCATCCAAATCTCCGGGTTGAATGCCGCTGAATTTGGTTAAATAATCGTAGACCTGCTCTTGAGTGGATATGTAATCGTCGATGAAAGGAGTTCCTTCTAGAATCCCCTGCCTGCAGATAAAGACGAATCCTCATTTTTTATTCCTTTACGGTTATTTTTATATAAAAACTCACCCTCGTATGCAAGTTATTCGCGCCACGCTCATGTGAGAAGGTTTCACGGTGGAAAGTTTTCCGTCGCTTCTCAGTTCGGCCTCTTCTTGGTTCAAAGTCACGAATTCCGCGTCCATGGCCACTAGCTCGCCTGCAACAAAAAAAAATTATTTTTCTTCACGAAAAATATTTCAAAAAAATTCCTTTTCAACCTTTCTTGGGCATTTCGTCGACTCCCAGAGGCATAAAAGTTATTCTTTTTCTTCCTCTGTCTCGGGCGATGCATTTGTCTTCTCCGAAAACGTCGACAGTTATCGGATTCGGCACTTTCGAAGGGCAAAAGGAAAGAGGCAAATCCCGGTCGATCCAGTAAAAAACGCAAGGCACTTTCCACTCCAAATTGAACCAGGTCACTTCCTGTTCGGGCACGTGGGTCACGCTGAAACAGAGGCAAAAGAATGAAAAGAAGAAAAAAAAAAGTGAGGCAACGCAACCGTTTTAACGGCAAATCGGTCATCGGTCTCTCACCTGAAATTATTAAAGAGGTACCATTGAGTGTCCAAAGATCCCCCGGCTCTTTCGTGATATTTTTTCCCAACGTTTATAAAAGCGACCAAATGCTTCTTCTCCTCGCCCTCGGTGATGTGGCAGACCACTCCGACGAGGTCGTACCTCACGGATTGTTTGCAGTCGTTTGTCTTTTGAGAAAAAAAATAATTAAAAAACTTTTTTTACGAGGGGGAAAAAAAAATAATGAGACGGCTGTACAGACCGTGTGAGGTTTTTCCAAATCGGTGTCGGTAAGCTTCGTTATTTCCACGTTGCCTGAATTTGTTAAATCGATACGTATGTGAGTCGGAAGCCAAGGGTGAGTGTAATAAAGTTGGCTTAAATTAGAACTGATCGATTTATCTGGAACGAATAGAAAAATTTTGTTTCTCTCCGTTACAAGATCGTCTAATCTCTTTGCTTACCGGGTTCTTGGCCGGGATGTCTGAATCTGCAATTCCCTCTCGTGCAATGTTCCCCGTAACGGCAAGCTTTTAAAGTTTGATTTCCGTTGGCTTTGTTGGGCTCTTTAGCCGCCGAGCAGCCGCCGCCGCCGCCGCTCGGCTCGGTTTGCTTCGTCACGTTCTCGACGAGGCGGTCCATCTGATTTTGCCAGAAGTCCTTGTCCTAAAAATCGGAATCGGTAGATGAGAGGAACAAAATTGGGCAGAGCGAGTGTTTCGAGTCGGACTTACGTTTTGATTGTCCATGCCGCAATTCAAAGCCAAAACATGAGGCAAAGTTTCGAGTCTCTTCAATTGTAGGGTCGGGGTAAATTTGTTGCACTTGTCGCACCAAGCGGGAGTCGTTTGTTCCGGGCACAAACTTTTCGACAAAACCCGACAAAAAGATTGCTCCTGAGTCCCGTTCCCTGTTAAAACAACAAGAGCGAGCGCGATTTGTAAATGTTACAGAGGGCGAGCCTTCGAGGATTTCGAAAGTTTTACCTTGAGAAGGATAAATAAGGTTGCAAAGGAGCAACGTAGATTGTTTGTTAACGTCCGAGGCACATTTCAGACATCTGTTGATTTGGAGTTGCTTCATTCCGAACAAACGGGAAACTTCGGTTTCGTCCTTTTTCTCTTCGGTTCCTGAAGTAAATGAAAATGAAAATTCGACGTTTGCTCGAGCATTTGCGTGCTCATCGAGATTTACCTCTAAGGTGCCATTCGTCGCCAGTGACATCCCCGTTTTTCGACGAATGATTTCCTTTTCCTCTCGGGCTTTGGCTGGCGTTTCTTTTCTTTTCCGTTTCCGATAACTTTCTCTTTTTCGTTTCCAAAGTTTCGAAATGAAGCTGATGAAGCACGAACCGATTCCAGCTTTGTATGAGTCGGATCAAATTCGTTTTTTTTTTCGATTCGGGGTTTTGGTCGCTCAATATCAAACCCAAAGCCGAAGCTTCGGGGACGGTTCTAAAAGCTCGCAAGAAATTGCTGGCCTGAAAAAAAATTTCAAGCCTAAAAGTCCAAATCCTTCTTCCCGATGGCGGGCCGGCTTTTATATTTTGTTACCTGACACGGAGCTTTCTGCGACGTGTCCAGCATCGTAAATAAAAAGGAAAGTTCGCAACAAAGGCAAAATTCCTTAGAGCACAAATGAGCCAAAGCCATGCATCTAACAGGTTCGAGGAAGTACAAAATCTGAAATAAAATAAAATTAAATTTTGATGAAAGCATAAGAAAAATTGAATTCCAAACTCACCTCCAACATAACGTTGCAGTAGTTATTCGGCAAATTAGCTTCGAGTCCGCAAAATCTAGTTTTATTAAAGGGTTCGAAATCGAAATCGTCTTTATTGGAATGTTTTAATTCTAACTTCCTGTATCGTTTCGGTATGGCCAAAGGGTCTTGTGAACCTCCTCGACCCGAACAATCCGAGTTACCGTAGTTTTTGTTTTTACCGTTTCCTCGCACGTTGTCGCTGTGATACATTATCTAAAATAACGGCAACAAATTATAAATCATTTTCATTTCAAAGAAAAAAAAAGTCCGGTTCTAAAAAAAATCTGACTTGGTTTCGTCGAGTCTTCATCGGGTTCGGAGCGTATCCTATGGTGCCTTGTATTTTCATCGATTTAAGAATGTCCGGGTCGATCGGAGGAGTCGTGCTAAAAAAGTGGAATACAAAAAATCTCTAGTAAATTCGAAATATCTTTTTTCTCGATAAAAAATAGTAAATCTTACCGATAAACCACTTTTAAAAATTCTTCGGGCCAATCACTGACGGGTTTCGTCTCAGGCGATTCGAAAAGCAAAGGCGCAGTGGATAACGAGGTTTCGAAATCGTCGAAAGCGACGAGGGGCAAAGATTCTACTGGATCGGCAAATTCCGTGTCCCTCGAAAAACCGTTAAAGCTAGCGTTCGGGGCGCTCGAGCTAAACAAATGAATTTGACCACCCGAATCCCCGATGCTCAAATACTGACACGAAGGAGAAACATCTAGGGTCAAAGGAGAGCTGGCCGTATTGATCTTGAAACAAAAAGTGAAAACCTAAAATTTAGAAAACGTTTATAAAAACGAAAAAAAAAGGTGAAACCGTTCACCTGATAAAGACAAAGCTCGGCTTCAGTGAGTGCTACGGTGTCGACCAGTTGCATTTGCCCCAAGGCAGACACGACCGCAACTCTCGACGAAAACGAAGGAAGAAATTTCATTAGCAGAGGATCTATGACCACCGGTATCGGGCTGACAGCTCGCATCATTCGAAAATCGTAAACCATTAGAAATCTGTCTACGGTCAAAGTGCCTTGCCTTGAAACAAGAAAACAAAAAATATTAAGTTTTAATAAAAAGAAACGCGTCATCGGATTCAAATCGGAACCTCCTACCTCTGACTGAAACCGCAGGTAACTAGCAAGTTTCCGTGAATGTCGAAATCGGAGAGGCTCCCGGAATGGGTTTCCAAGTTATGTTCTATTTGCAGATTTACAGGATCTAAAAGTTTAATGTTCCCCATGGGATCCCCGGCGCAAATAAATCTGTTTTGCAATCTCAAAATAGCGCAGCCATTATCTCCAACTTGCACCTATTTAAATAAAATTTTGTATGGATATTTTTACTCAGAAAGTTAACTAGATGAAAATGAGGTTTATTAAAATATCGACTGACCAACTGAGTTTCTTGACCAGTGCTGTAGTCGAAATTAATTAAATGGGGCTGATGACCTCCCATTAAAACGTTTGTAGGCGATATCTGGGTAAAACATTGCATTTCTATTAAATTGGCACTGGTGTAAGTGTAGATGGGAATCCCTCTTCTCATTTGACATCTGAACGAGGAAGGAGTCAGAGCCAAAATTCCTTCCTCGAAAGGATGGATGTCTCTTACTTCCTCTGTGACATGTACTTGAAAAGAAGTGTATTTCTGCAATGCCGGACTGTAATAAGATGTCACGTGGCCCTGAAACCATACATGTTTGCCAGGTTTATTTGATGCGATCCTTCCTCAGGCAAAAAAGATGTCATTTCAAACATATTTATTTTAAAAACTATTTGCATTGCTGTATCATCAAATCTGCTAAAATATGATTTTTGTTTTTCAACTTCATCTAATAGAATCATTTTCATGACCTTGATCCAAAAATCAAGATTAGCAATATAAAAGTTTAATTTTTCCTGACTCAAAAAAATTAAAAACTTGAGTTACCCCTTGGTTGCCCATCCATAGCAATTCTTCTTGATGATCAAAAGCTATCGATGAGACCCCAAATCTTTCACCTCCATCAGCTAATATTGTTTGAGTTTCACTGTATTCACCATCTCCAAAATGTTCAGCAATCTGATAGGTTCCTTCATGTTCCCCATATAAAGATGTGTTTTCATTATAAACTAAAGTAAAATATTACTGTATTAATTATATTTAAGCAAAGTAATGGGCTTTTTCTAAAAATCCACTAAAACACTTATTTATTCTGAACAAGCTGTACTTGGTTAATGAAAACTTAATCAATAATAGAGCATTTTATTAAATTTTATTGTTGAATGTGTTTTGAAATAATTGAAAATGTAATTGGCACTTGCTACACATTTTCAAAAACTTTATTAAAGCCAAAAATTACCACAGGTAATGTTAAAAAATTAAAAATATAAATATAAATATGAATTTGAACAAATACAGGATTTGAAATTGAAACTTCTTAGGGCTGGGGCAATCTCAGGTTGTAAATCTTACATTGTGCTGCTACAAATACTTATCTTATAGGTAGCAATGCAACCCAGCCTCTTGCAACCTGAGATTGCCCCGGCCTTTAATAGATGTAAACAAGAAACATTTACTACATAAACAAGCAAGGAAATTTGTTAAAAATGTCTTACTAAAATAAAACATTTCTGACCAAACAAAATATAATTGGCTAATAACTTGAGAAAACTTTAAAAAACAGTTTTACTTTGAAAAGAGAAAGACTTCCACAGACACTGAGACACTCAAAAATATTTAAACCAGGGAAAACCAATAAAAGAAAAATTATATCTGCATTTTAAAAAAGATTTGACTAAAAATCAACGACCGTGTTGATACTTAAAAACTTGAACGCTGTAAAGCCTTTACTTACCCGGTTCGACGATGTTTGGATCGTAATGGCTAATACCATTAAAGGCCATGATAACTATCAAACAATTTTTAAATAATAATTTAAAAAGGTATTTTTATGCATATTTTGAAATGCGATACTATGGCTGGTTGGCTTTTAAAAATTCTAAATTTTCTACCCTGTTTGTTGATGTTTCATTTCAATATTTTAATTATACACTGTGAAATGAATTACAATAAATTCGCAGACAGACCAGACCAGACATTCAAAAAGCCATAGACGTAAAACCTTTATCGTTCACATTCGTTCGATTTTGACTTGAAGAGCCAAACTTCGTGCTCACCTCAGCTTGTAAAGTCAGAGTCAGTCACTTCTCAGTTGGCAACATTTATTTAAAGATGGCGAAGCTTGAATCAAATCGGGTTATTGTTTTTTTCAAAGTGTTTAAATTATCGAAACAAAGTTTGATTCCATTACTGACATTATTCAAGGAGAATATTTTGCTTGCGTAATGGAGTATTAGGCAGAGTAGAAAACCTATTATTTTATCAGTGTTATCTCGGGATATAGGACAACAAAATTTATATAGTCGCTATCGCCATGGAACTCATAATGGAGAAAATTCGGTCGAAATCAAGCCAATACAAATCTTTTGCTGAATGTGCGAAAGCCTTAAGGATGTCTCAGTTGGTATGTACACATGTTTATTTCCAATCTCAATTTAGGTGAACAATTTTTTAAATACATCACTCTTTGCATTATGGATGGTAACTCTTCGCTTCTATTCCATCTGCATCTGATTTTTTGGCTTTAAGATATATGTACAGTTCCATAAGTATAGAACTACCTATGATATGATTGTTAAACAGGAAGTCAGGTTTTTGTGCAGACATCTAATTTTTTAATTTAACAGTAATCTGGAATCAAATCATTTTGAAAGTTTTTTCAATGTATATGCATTTTTTATGTCTTACTGATGATACTTCATCATTTGTTTGGGGATAAAATTATCAAGATGCTTCAAGTTTAACTAAAGATATATCATTTATATATTTAAACATCAGACATATTTTTTCTCTGCTTTAATATATGTGCTCTTCCATTTAACAAAAATTATTTCCCATGGTTTTCATAGACATTTACTTGATTGCATTATTTTATGGTGATGATAAACAATTCTGGAGCTCCGAGGTAAAGGGTTCTTAGTTGGCTTTTGTTTCAATGTTTACCTTATGTAAACAGAAGATAGTAGGTACCCTTTACCTCGGAGCTCCAGAATTACTGAAAACCTCCTATGTAGTATTTACCCTTTTCTAATGCTCATGGCTCATTTGTTTACCTCTCATGAACATTCAATTGTTAACAATTAAAAAACATATTAGCTTGGTTCCTTTCCTCATCTGCGGCAGCCATAGCCTATCTCTATCTACCTCTTTGTGACAGCATGAGTGGAAAAGAGATAGAAATAGTCTGCGGCTGCTGCTTGCAAGGCAAATGAACAGGGCTGTTCTGTTCATAATCTTAAATCAAAACTATGGAACGGAATAGCAAAGTAGTAAAGCAATAATGTGTTTAATGATTTTAATTATGTAAAACTTTAAGTACTTACCTCTACAATATAGGCTTATTTCGCACCTCAATTTAAAAAAAGAAGGGTTTTTATAAAATAACCTAAAATAAAAGAAATGCTAATTTTGTTTATTTTCCTGATATTAAGATTAAAAAACTTGAGAAAAATTTTATCATTGTTTTTTTCAAACCATCAACAATTGGGAAATCTGTAAACTTTCAGGAGAAAAGATTTCCAATGGATCTTGCAGACAAGAATCAGCTTCAGAAATGTTTAGATACTTTGCAGCAATCAATGAAAGTGAGCACCCTACAAGGCATGGTCGAAAGGCTTGAAAGCATTTCTCGTCAATTAAGCTTAAAATTAATGGCAGGACAAACCGGTCTAGAATTATTTATTTCTTCCGACATGTTTTATTTAGAAGTTTCTCTCGAACCTTCCGGGAACGTAAAGGATGTTAAAGTTCACCACGAAGGAAAACCCGAGCAACAGGTGCGTACAATAAGAAATGAGTGATGAAAGTATAGCAAGACAACATGTATATTTGTTGTACAAGAAATTTACATTTCCGACAAATCGACAAACTAAATAAGCAATTCCTTAGGACGCACTCTGCGTGAGATAGACTTTAATCTTGTAAAAATCCAATTTTTTGTTTTCAGTCCTGCGAAGAGTTGGTAAAATCTCTGTCGAACGGCGATTTCGACGATTTCACAGTTCAGTTGCAGGGTCTGATTTCCATATACCAGCTTAATGCAGAAAAAAAAGTGAAATGTAAAGCTTTCAGTGCGTTATGTGCTTTGGAAGCCGACATGGATGCTCTTTGGTCTCTTCAATCAAACGGAAAAGACGCTCAAACCTTGCTTGCCAAATCTCCGGTCGGAGTCTTGGAAAAACGGAAAGGAGGCCACCCTATGAAATTGACTTACTTTGTATCGCCTTACGAGGTTCTCGAAACGAGAAAAGAATTAACCATCGTATTAATAAATTCGATGAAAATCGGATGCAACGTCACGATTTGCTTAGAAGGTTCTGCTGCCCACAAGTTACAAACTTCTCCTTTGGTGACCATCAACAAAGACAAAGCAACCGGTAAAAGGTATCGACAAAAAAATTGATAAAACCGGTTAATCGGACTTTCTTTATTTTTAAACTTTTCACTCATACGTATCAAATTTCTTTTTAGCATACCTATTTACGTGCAGATGACTTCGACGAACAGCACGACGCTTCCAGCTTATTTTGTTTTAAAGTTAAATAAACCTCAGCCGATATGCCTCGAATTGGTGAAACATATTAACGCGATAACTGAATTGGAATGCTGCGATACATCGAATCCTCATCCTCTTTTCAGTCTTATTACTCAACACGTCTCCAACGGGAAAATGGATTCCTCGCCTAATAAAGGACTCTTTGTAGTAAGATCATTTTTCTTTAAGCTAATGAGGTACAAACAAAGTTTGTATATTAAACGTCAACCTTTGAAGCATAAATCTGAAAAACGAAAGTAGTGAATTATTCTGGTTTGGTTACAAAATTAATAAAAAAGTCATAAATCAAAATTAAAAATGAAAAAAATCTTTCATCGCTTAATAGTGGAATTGTTCCAGAACCTTCCGGATCAAATTCACTGCTACTTCATGACCGAATGCAAGGGATTAGATGGAGTGATTGTATCTTCGATACCGTTTACCCACCCGTCGCAGGTGCCTAAAATTCTTAACTGGATTCGCCAGCAAGCCGTATTCAATTCTCTCGTGTCCAGTGTCGTGCGGCCCCACAGTAAACAAGGTCAATATATTTTCGAAACGTAACTCCAAACTTTGTAGAAAAGTTAGATCATGAATTATCACTGATTTTTTTTTGCTTTTGTAGATTTGGAAAATATGATCATGTTAGAAGTTACGGCTTTGTCATGTCAACATATCTCTGTATCGTTTGAGCATCCTTTACAAGAAAGTATGTCCACCATCGAAATAGATCTGAGTGACGTATCATCGGTGACAGCTAAGCTTTATTCTAGCTCGACGGATGCTAACTTCAAAACAAGTTCCGAACACGTTTCGAAAATTTTGCAAAGGTAAGCTTGGTTTTTTGTTTCGATAAGCTTAATTCTTCTCTAGTTTTGAGGGAAATATAAAGCGACTCGACGTTATTAACTTTTGTATATTTATAGGTGCCTCTCGATACCCGTGACGATGAGATATTTGATCAAAACGCTTCAGAGTCAACAGTCTGAATCTAATCACAACACGATTAACAACGGAAGCTTTTCTTCCGCCCCGTCCGGAGGTCTCGGAGGAGGAAACGATTCGAGTCCGATGGACGCGTCCAAAATTAAGCAGGAACCGGGAATCAGTAACGGCATGAACGGAAAGAACGGGATGCTGGGTAGTCAATTCGATGATTTCCCAAGTTTTTCCAACGCAGTCCTCGACGTGGGAACTTCGCAGAAAAACGTGAGCTCGACCGTTACCGGTGGGGATCAACAAAAAAAGAAAAGGAAGCACGATAAACACTTGAAAATGTCGAAACAAAGATCGATCGACGACGGGGATATATTGGTAGAAAGTTCTTCTAACGATTCGATATCTCTGGGCACTCCCATCGACGGAAATACCGAAACCGATCCCGCTATCATCCGTGAAAAAGATGATAACAACGAAACTCGCGACTTCGACGACGTGGAAGAAATGTTGAAAGCGGCCGCCGGATCTTCGAGGAGCGAGATAAAAATCAAAAGATCGAAAGAAGCAAAAAAATCTCCTTCTCGCTCGAGCCTTATCATGGATTTGACGGACGGAAAAGGATTGGTGCCTCCCGGAGTGACGATCACTCCAATCACCTCGACCACGACCAACATAAATTCGGTGTTAGAGCGGCGGCCGGGAATAGAAATTATCCCTTTGCCGGGTGCCCCTCCGCCTAGTTTGGCAGGTACCATAACTATCACCCCCATCTCCGGTGACAAAGACGAAAGAAAAAGTTTCAAAAACCCTGGTTTCGATGATAAAATTAGAGAAAAGAAAAGAAAAAGAAAACGGGAAGAGGAAGGAAGCGGCGGCTCAAAAATGGGACCTCCCGAGAAAGTGCCTGCGAAAAGCGATCCTTTATCGAAACCCGTTTCGGTAAGCATAAAACCTGCGACGACGGATTCCCCTCCTGCGGGATCGAACAGGCCGAATTCGCCTTCGGTTCGAAAATACACGGCATCTCCTACTCAGCTACGAGAAAAGCCTGTTTCTTCCGTCCAGCCGAGTCCGAAACATTCTCCTGCGTATTGCTCCAGCCCGAAGCACAGTCCCAAGCACGGAACGAACTCTCCGAAACAACCCTCCGGTAGCTCGGGCAAGCCCTGCATGAGCACTTTAAAATCTGCCTCCGGTTCCCCGAACAATTCTAAATCTTCGGATGCGAAAACCAAGTCTTCGGGCGGTAGCAGTGCTGGCGGAAATGCCGGAGGCAACAGCGTGCTAGTTCCTAAAGAACAAAGAGATAAAGATTCGTCCAGGAAGAGTTCCGGATCGAGTTCTAATCCGGCCTCTGGAGGTTCCGGCGGAAGTCCGAAAATCAAATCTTCGAGCGTGAAGCTGAAACAGTTGGAGGAGGTGACGGTCACCAATCTCGGAACTAATTTCCCTTCGAACAGTAACGTTGCTGCGGGGGATCCGAAGAATGCCACCGGCAACCCGTCACAGCGAAATAGGAAAGGTAGTTTGCACGCCGTAATAGATAAACTGTTTTTGAACGCGCAAGAAGCGAGCGACGTCGTGGGAGGAATCGCTGTCGGACCTCCTACCGGAAACGCCTCTTCAGCAGGAGCTAGCGGGAGTGGGACCTCAAAGCGCGAAGGACCAAACGGAGGGAACTTTAAAGAAGGAAAAATTTCGGCCTCTTCCTCCTGCTCTAAAATTACTGGAGAAAGCAAAGTCTTACCTCTTCAGAAAATTACCGACGGAGTCAAAGATCCCGCGGAATATATGGTCAAACCTTCTTCCGACGGGATGAAACTTACCATAAACAAAACGAGATCCAAAGAAAGCTCCAAGATCGGGAAAACGGGAAGTTCTTCCGGAACGGGATCGCCTAAAACCCATACAGGGCTTAAACCCGGAGTATCGAGTGGACCGGCTTCAAAAAAGCCTGCGTCTTCAAAATTCGGCCTTGTAACCGGAACGTCGTCGAAGGTGCCAGGCTCTCTAGTGAAAGGTTCCGGTTCTTTAAAAAGTTCAAGCTCTACAGGAAAATCGCTCTCCTCAAAAAGCACAGGTTCTCCTACTTCTGGCTCGACTGCTACCGATCTATCCAGAAAAGATATCGGAGTCAAGTCTCGGCTTTCCAAAACCGTTGCCGATAAAAACATGTTCAAAGAAAAAATTAAAAAAAGTTGTCCGACTTCTTCGCGAGAAGAAGAACCGGCGGACAAGGTCCTTAAAACCCTGAAAATGGATTCTGGATTGCCACCTTCTCTCGTCGTGGAGGGATTAATTAAGCCTTTGCCTTTCGACGCTAAATATCAGATTCCCAAGCTCTCTGCTAGGAATAACGCGAACAACTCAAGTAGCAGTAGTGGTAGTAGTACTAGTACTAGCGGTAGTAGCACTAATACTAACAGTAATAATAATCCAGATCAAAGCGCGTTAACATCTACTACAGGTGACGGCATCGAAGCATCTCCCGCCACAAATAATAATAATATCAATACCAATTTCAACGTTGGAGGCGGCGGCGGCGGCAGCAGCAGCAGCAGCAGCAACAACAACAACAACAGTCATATCGGTAACGTTGGAACCGGAAATAGCAGTTGTACTAGCAGTAGCGCTGTCGTTGGCGGCGGAACAGGTAATAACGGTAACACTAGCGAAAATAATAGTAGCAACGCATTTGCTCTTGCTACTTGCAGTGCAGTCATTAGTAATAATACAAGCAACAATGCCAATAACTCTTCTTCAATTAGTGGCTGCAATAGTCCAAGTATTAATAATACCAGTAGTATCAATATTAACAATGTAACAAACAGTAATATTGTCAATATTAACAGTAGTAATGACAACAACAACAATGGAAACAGTTGTAACATAGGTGCTAGTAATAGTAGTATCAGCAGCAATAATAACAGCAGCAGCAGCAGCAGCAACAACAACAACAACAGCAGCAACAACAACAACAGCAGCAGCAACAACAACAACAATAATAATAATTATAACAACTGCAGCATCATCAGTAGTAGCAGTACTGTTAGTAACAATAATAATCATAGCAGCAGCAGCGGCGGTAGTAGTAGTGGTGGTAGTAGTAGTAGTATTAGTATTAGTATTAGTAACAACAACAACAACACTACTGGTGGTATCGGCAATAATAGCAGTAATAACAACAACAACAACAACAACAACAACAACAATAATAATAATAATAATATTGTAAAGAACATCTTGGAAAAAGGAATCGAGAAAGGCGAGGTTGAATTTGTTAAAGTGACACCTTCAAAATCGAGTTTAGACATTGCCGCAAATTTAAAATATCAATCTTCGAAGAACGAATCGGACAGAATGGCCAAAACTCCAAATGCAAGCATCCCAAACTTACTATCTCTGCCGATGGCCCTCACCAACGTAAGTCCTAAATTACCTTTAACGTCGCCGAATCTCCCTACCACAAGTCTGTCATCGATAACATCGAAATTAGATAAAATGGATACTGTTGATGTTTCCGAACCTGCACCTGAGACTGAAGTCAAATCCTCCTCCGCAGAGGTGACGTCGATAAAATTTTCAAGTGCTGAAGATTCGAAAAAATCGAATGATCAAAGTAAACAGCTCATCTCCCTTCCTTCTTCCGAAGTTTTGCTTGATTTTTCTGCCGAAAAGGATTTATCGACAAAAATTGATAAGGCAGAAAAACCTTTGCTTCCGGTTACGGTATCTTGTTTTACTAAACCCGGTTCTCCAGTCATAATCAACAAAAGTCCTATCCGGTCGCCTTTAAATGTCCCGTCTCAGTCTCCCCAGTCGATCACCGATGATGAGCTCATGGACGAAGCTCTTCTTTTGAGAAAATAAAGCCTGAAGAAAATAGGCGTCATTTTTGAGAAGTAAAGAGTGTTACATGAATATCAATTTCATGATTTTCAAATTTGACTTTCTTATTTTATTTCTGTGTGACCCTTTTACGGTAAGCTTATTACAGTTAATCCTTTTCTTGGTCCGATTTGATGCCATGTGCTGAGAGGGGTAAATGTAAATTTTTTGAAAATATTGTATATTTATAAAAAAAATCTTGCTCCTTATGATGTATAAATAAAGTATTTTTTTTAAAGAAGTATTACTTTTATTATTTAGCAGTTTAGTTTTTTTATATTGATCTTAGCGGCAAGTCGTACATGAAACTTGTACAATTCTCATGGCGATATCTATTACATATCGGTTTTACTACTTTTAAATCCTGCTTTTTCCGAGATCGTTCTTGTGTAAGAAGAAAAAAAATTCACAGCTGGCAAAGATTGAACGATTAGTTTTAAATAAGTTGTAGAGGTACGAATAGTATGCAGAGATTTCGAAGGCAAAACTGGGATGGATCGCAATTACGTCACGGGATACGTAACATCCCCTAAAAAGCTTAAAGCTTTCGACCTTGGGGCATGGAAAAGGAATGCGAAAAATACGGCCGATGACGTCATCTCGGAAATCGATCGAATGACGTAACCTAACCCCTGACGCAAGACGTTTAATTACAAGGATGACCAAAATTGTTGGTTTCTGTGTACAGTACTACCTCCAAAATTTAATGGATTTTTCTCTTTACAAGTTGATTTAGGATGTTTTGATTGATTGTTTTTTTTATTTATTTTTTTTCAATTATTATTATTATTGATAATATATATTAAAAATCGGAGAGCTTGATCGCGATTACTTTATTCGTCGGTTTGAAGTTTTCGGCTAGTAACGACCACTGATTTAACAACGATATTTTACAGAAGACCGTTATTCCGCTTTGAATGTTTCCAATAATTTTATCGACAGTCATTCGTCATTCTCTACGAAAAGCCGAGTAAAACAAAACGGAAAGCAAACTTTAGAATACCCTGACAAAATCGAGGACGTCATGGATTGAATACTTTGCATAGTTGTGGCACGTTTATTCGCAGCACAGTCACAAAAGTCTCAAAAGATTGAAAATCCACCATATTTTTTTGAAAACGATTACAAGACCTTAATTAATTTCGAATTTTCCAGAATTCTGTACAACTCGTCGAGAAAATCTTTTCGAAATCTGAAAAAACTCATCTTCGTGTTACGGCAAACCCGGCGAAGACGGTTCGTTTACCCTTGCTACCCGACTACGAAAAGTAGTTCGGTAATTTCGGGCGCATAGTAAAAAAACGGTTCGTTTTTATTTAAGAAAAAAAAATGACTCGACAAGAAAATTTTATCTTGAGCTTTTAAGTAAAAAAGAAAAAACGTCACCGACGGGAAGAGATGTAATGTAATCGGTAACAGCTCTCGAATTCGATGTATTCGTTGGCCATAATTAAACGCCATTTTGATGACGCGACAATCAGTCGAGAATCTTAGCCTGTGACGAAAAGTGAAATTTGACGTGGCTCCTACGTATGTGCACGTATTGTCCACTCCGGTTACAGGAAAATTGGTGACGAGAAATACGTAATCCGGTATGTAATTTAAATCATCAATTTCAAAACAAACATGGACAGAGAATTTAAAATTGTTTTGAGAATGCTAAACTCCTCGTTGATTTCGATCGAATTCTTTACGAACTGTTTTGTTTTATTTGTGTTTTTACGATTACTGTTTGGAAATTAAACCTTTTGATTAAATATAGATTTCAAAGTCCTTGAAAAAACTTTCTGCGATCGAGATTCAAAAAACTATTTTTGAAGAAAAAAGACTTTTAGCTATCAAACATAACCATTATAAAAATTTTTCAGTAAAAGGAACGTCCTTGTATTTTCTTATCAGCTGACCTTGGTCAACGAATAAACATTTTTTGCGAGCTCGTTCGCCGTCCTGATACAATTTTTTCCCCCATTTTTGCCTCTTTGATTGTCGTTTTTTTAAACCCTTCATTAATGTAAGGTTTTTTCTTAAAATCGCAGATCGACCGTCGGTGGTCTTCCTTGCAGAATGGACACCATTACGGAACAGGAGACGAAATATGACATCAACGGAACGGGAGGTGCAACGGATCCGTTGGAAGGGACTCATCCTTCGTCGGAAACAGTAACATCGGTACACAACTTAGATGATCATTCTTCCCAAGGCCACAGTATAGTTCAACTTACTGTTCCCAACGAATCTTCACAGGTTTTCAAAAATAACTGGATAAATGTTGTGAACCACCAATTCCATTTTTTATTTAAAAAAAAGTGTTCACTACTTCTCTCACTCTCATAAAGCCATAACCATACTATTAATAATTGTTTGCATGTAATTTTTTTTGATGATACATGAATTTGAAAAATTTGGAAAAAGTTTTTTGCATTACTTTAGTTAAAATTATTTTGAATTTGAGTTGCAAAAATTATTTGGAAAGTTTTGATGCAAGAAAAGTTGCAGACTTGCCTTTTCCACATAACTGCATGGCTTCCAACCTTAGACAGTAAAAGCTGACTTGCTTTGGTTAATCTTTGAAAATATTTAAGCAGACTTCTTTATCGACAATTTTTTTTGGTTTCCTATATTCACGATAATACTGTCAATAACATTAAAAATAATAAATTTTACATTTTAAAACCGAGGACAGTATTAAAGAATTAAAAAAACTTATTCTTAGGGAAGACAAACTGTAAAAGCTTTTTTTTGGTTCTCTAACTGTCATTCTTGTTTATCTTGCTACTCTTTCCTAGTATCTTTTGGTAAACATTATTATTATTACTGTTAATTGCTTTCACACTTTAAAATTTTTTAAAGACTTTCATTTTTTATTTAATGAAAAACATCAAGTTCAATCCTCATGAGGTCTTATTCTCAAATATAATTTCAATTAATTATATGATAAAATTTTGTAAAATTTGCAGGTGCAATCGGTGATTCAGCCAAATCAACAGTCGGTGATTCAAACGGCGACAAACGTTCAACCGGTTCACTTAGCGACCAAAAGTAATGTCATATTAGTTTCGGGAAAAACGAATTCTGTGATCCAGACGACCCAAGGCAGCTTGCAAGCTGTACAGGTAGATTATGTATGTCACTATTGCTGATTTATTAATGTTTCAGCCCTACAATTTTAATAAATTGAGATTTTCCTTGCTATTTTAAGAAAAGATTTTGTTTTGAAACTTAAAAGATTATTACTATTAATTTAATTAAATTAAATGATTAATATTTTCCTAATAAAACGTTTTCTGTAATGATGTGCTGCACACGAGACTTACATCGAACGTATCTTTTTTGATCGGTCATAAAACGCTCAAGATTTCGAGACCAAAGGATTAAACTGTACTATCTGTAGTTTGCAATTGACTCCAGTGTTCAGCTTGTGCAGTGCTTCAAAATCTGAGAGTTTAACCCTCAGGTCTCGACCTTTCTTTACGAATTCTTCATTAAATGATTTCACTTGAAACGTGAAAATCCAATAGGATTATTAATTTTGTTTAGATTTCTCAAGACTTTTTAAACACACGTTAAAAGATTCAATTGCAGCTAATTCCCTTACATATTTTTTTGATTGCAGGTCGTAGAAACTAGTGAAGAATCAATGTCTAACGACGAAATAGATGACACGTCCCCGAAAAAAAGAAGAGATATTTTGTCGAGACGACCTAGCTATAGAAAAATACTTAACGATTTAGGAGGAGGAGAGATTGCTGGTAAGTCAGGTTTTTTTTCTTCTTAATCTGGCAGCAATTAGGCTTTAACCACGGATGGAGTCTGTGAACCTGTTCCGTCCTTTTAAAAACAGTCTTCGACCATTTTTAACCCTAATGTTTAACATATAATTTAACCTTGAGTTGACGAGGGGTAAGCTCGCCTTCGGGTTCACTTTTCTTACTATACCACTTTTCGAACAAGTTAGCGGGACCTTCTTTATTTAGACGTGGAATCAGAACCGTGTAAGGACGCCCGCCAAATATTTACATTTACACATGAGGTGTACATCGGTCAACGGCAGTGGGAAAAATCAAAGCTGTGAACTAGGCTCAAATCTCGACTCCCTCGAAAGTTCTTTTCGGAGTCAAGCACTCTATCACTGACCTGCTGAAGTCCAGACACGTTTTTCAATTTTTAGATTTACAGATATCCCTCGTTATCGCTACACGCGGGCAAGGAAAATGTGGCTTAAAATTACACGGACAAGTTTCACTTACCCACGATGTTTGTCAGGTCAAATATTTGAAAACCGTTGAAAATGTTGTTTTAGATTGACAATAGCAATAAATTCTAGTAGATGCCTTAAAATTAGAAGATGAAAGGTTTCGAGCCATGAGGACAGATGAAATCGACGAAGAAAGTAATCAAAAAATGGCATTAACAAATCTAAATGAGGGTTGATCCATAGTTACCGCTTTATTGAACCATTTCCAGCATCTGACTCGCTTATGGAGGGGGCAGGGCATTCCTCACTAAAATTCTTAGTAGTTCCTGAATTTCGGAAATTTTTTTAGACTCCTCTCCTAACCCTCCCCCCTTCCCTTTCCCATAAGAAAAATTTTTCGATATCCACGGTTACGTTATACGCAATGATGTCTTGGGACGTAACCCCGTAAAGAAGGAGGGATACCTGTACAAAAAAATTTGAGAAAAAACGGATCGTTTCAGTTTCTGTTTTACCTATTGTAAAAACGTTTTTCATGTGTATTGTGGGAATGAAAAAAAGAGTGGTTTTTTTTTCCATTTTTGGCATTTTTTTTTTGTTTGTTTCAGTGATACCTGCCAGTGCCATACAATTAGGTAGCCAGGGAGACGGAGGTCTTCATACTTTAAGTCTAAATAATAGTGGTGGCGGTAATACTATAGTTCAATATCAGGGAAGCGACGGACAGTTTTTTGTACCTGGTAAGTTTTCGTTCAAGAAAAATATGTTCAAATTTTTTTAAATGGAAAAACCAAAATCTCTTAAAACTTGAGTCAAATGATCAACACAAAAATACACTTCAAAATTTTTGCCCAATTTTGCTCAAGTTCCTAAAATTAAAAATTAAAAAATATTGCTGCCTTATAATTAAATATTTTCAATAATATATAGATCATGGTTTCCGATCCTAAAATCATCTAAATCGCTAAATTTAGAAAACTGAAAAATTCGACTGCCGTTTTATAAATTATTATTCTTAGTATCTACTTATTACATTTCTTAAAATTGTTGATTAACGATTGTCATATAAAAATCATCGGCTGTTTATTCATTGAACAAACCCAAAAAGAAGAAAATATTAATTAATATTTTGTGGGGCGGGGGATATGATATGAAATATGAAGTTAGTCGCTTTAGTGGGTCATATTTAACAGATAAGATCAGTAAATGTATTTGTTATGAAATTTAAAAGATTACTTGGTATTAAATATAAGTAATTTTCCATTGCAGGTGGACCAGTTATAGCAGAGGACCAAGCTAGAAAAAGAGAATTAAGGCTAATGAAAAACAGGTAAGATTCCTTTACAGTTTTACATTGAAAGATTTTTGAATTATGTAACATCTTAAAAGGAAAGGGTTTTTGAAATACCTACGTTGTACATTTCTTGAAATATAAAACCATTAACCCTACTTGTTTTTGTTAATAAATAATATTAAATGTTTTACAGGGAGGCAGCCAGGGAGTGTAGAAGAAAGAAAAAAGAATATATTAAGTGTTTAGAAAACAGAGTGGCAGTATTGGAAAATCAAAATAAGGCTTTAATTGACGAACTGAAATCGCTGAAAGAACTTTATTGCCAGCAAAAAGTTGAATGAGTCCCGGGCTCTTGATCCGAATCAAGTGAAACAGTGTACTTACTGACTTTGTGTCAATACAGATGAATTGAGAGATCAAAATATTTATCTAATATTAATTGAAAGGTAAAATTTCTCGCAGTAAGGGGAGATCATTCGCCTCGATTTTGGGCTGAGAAAAAATAAAATCGTTATTTCGTTGTGGCTGATTTGGAAGTAAATAAACTCCGAAAAAGTTTCTCATTTTTATGAAGATGTATGTGATTCCAAACTTCCCGGTGAACGAGAAATTATTGAATCATATCAAAATTTTATTGCCGAAAATTGGACACTGCTAAATTTACGTTGAATTAAGGTTTAATATATGATTAATGAAATTTTTATTTTATTGATTTATATTAAATTTTAATTAAAGTTTTACATGTCCGATCCCGGTATATAGATTTAGGCATTTCTTGGTCAAAAGGCTTTGATTAATCGGTTTAAAAAGCTAGATGAAATTCTGTAATTTTAAGGTAAGCTGAGCCAACATTATTGGATTTTGAGTTTTAAAAACACGGTTCAAGTGTTTATCAAGTAAACAAAAGCTCAAGCGGTATCAGCGATTACCAAGAGAAGTCGGCTCACCTTTCCTCTCAAAAGCAGATTTCCTTAAATCTTGATTCACTTTTTTAAAAATCGTGTGAATATTATAATTTTATTTTCGAAAATGAATCAATCTCATTAAAAAGCCTAGATATAAAGAGGAGGAGAGCACTTCGACACCGCTGATATAGCTTTCTGATTCTCAAGTGCTTTTTTGCTCTTTATCTCTAATCTTTTTAATCTAAAGAAAAAATTGAGAACTTTGTTCTTTTTCTTTATTGTTTGCTTAGATTACTACGTGGAACGTTTTCCGGTTTCAAAAAGGTCACTCCTATTCCGCTGAAAGAATAGCGCTAGCCAATCAGTATATCCCATCCAATGTTTAAATACTGCTAGGGTGATTGTCACCTGATACCGTTATATCCTCTGGCAGAATAATTTTGCGCTAGATTTTCCAAAGGGAGCCTTGAAACCTAACAAGAAAACAGGTCTCAGTTTATGGAACACAGTAGAAAACATTCAAATTTTTAAATTAACTTTTTTACTTGTGTCGGCTGCATTTTTCACAAGCTAAGAACTGTTAAGCCAACGGATTCTTTCTAAAATATATTTACAGACGCTGTTTGGTATCGATTTTCATGCTCAAAATGTAAACATTCTACTTACGGTACTGTCGGATTGATATTTTTGTTTCAAATCATCATACTGTGTCTTTTTATCTTATTATAAAATTAGAAAGAGATAGAACAGTAATTCGCAGCAAAAATATCAAAAACCGACCGCACCCTTAATAATTTGAGATTTTTTGTTTATTTTTTTCAAATATGGCTGTTATTTGGTTGAAATTTTTTTCCTGTCATCCCGTCAAAAAATAAATTCTGAGCGGCCACTTTGAATTAAACTAAAGGTAATAGAAAAAGGGTTACTTTTCCAATTCAATTTAAGTCGAACTTTCAAAAATTCATTGGATATAAAAAATTGAATATCACAATTTTTTGAAGGGATGCTCATCAGGTTTTTTACTTCATTTGCCACAACTGAATTGGTAATTAGTCGTTTCGTTAAAAGTGATGATGCGGTTTTGATAAAATCGGTTGTTTGCGATTTATATTTGTTTATGTAATTAATAAAGCTATGCAAAATTTTATATAATGAAATAACATTTAAAAAAGAAAGAATTATTATTTTAATATTTTATCTTAACATAGTGATTCTTACAATATATCTTAGTGTCTTTTAAGTCGACATGTTTTGTCGTTAATTACTTTTACCTCGCCATCGCCAATCGGACGAATCATTAGGTTCGAAATCGAATTATTTTTGTGCTTGTTTGCGTTGTCTTGCTTCCTCCGAACTAACTTAGGAACTAAGGACTTTCTAAAAGCTAAAACAGATCAGGTCAGGTGGCCGATTCTAACTTACCGATTCGTTAAATCTAGATCTAGAAGGCAGTGTTCATAAGCAAAACATTAGCGTAACGAATCGAATTCTCGTTAGAACGAAGTTAGAATCGGGGGATTTTCTTTTTTCATAGTTAATTTTTTCAGAAATAGATGGAGAACAACTGTAAAACGGACTAACAATATGGCGGTGAAAAATTTGAATATATTGGTTTGTTTATTTTAATTTCCAAACTTCAGCATCATTAAGCCGAAAAAAGTTCGGCTTTTTCCGTCAGAGTCGGTTCAAAATTTTTTTGCCCGTTCGTCAATATTTTTATTTATGTTTTTGATTGCCACTTGTTTTTCGTTTTGATTGAACCGACCCTGACACTTTGTTGTGCTTCAAGACATTACGGCCCGAAGACCGTAAAGATTCTATCTAGGATCATGACTGCCTCATATGATGCAAGATGTAAACAAATATCTCAAATTACTAGATAAAATGTTTATATCTTTTGCTTGAAGCCAAAAAACATTTGTTTACTTTTTTTTAGAGTCGGTTCAACCGTTCTTAGCTTATGGAAGTCAAGGAGGTTCATTCAAAAATTCGAACGCTTTTCTACTGTGCTTCATAAGCTAAGAACTAAATTATTGTTGTGCTTCACCTGTTTCTATTTAAAAAATGAAAACATTCTATCTAGTAATCTGATAAGCCCGAAATATGGCTTCAATAAGTCAAAAAATAATCGATAACACTGTCTCGTTCGATATTTAGATCGTAATATGTCCAATATTGAATCTTTCATTGATTCCTGATTGTTTTTGTGATTGTGTTTTTGTTTTCCAAGATCAGAAAAAAACCACTATGTCATATTCGAAAATTTTAAAAAAAAATAGCGGGAACGCCATTTGTGTTACTAATTCCCTTTGGCGAGTCTGTGGTTCGCTCTCTCACTCTCTCCAACACAATCTACGAACGTAACCATGTTCTACAATAATATCACAAATATTTACAATTGTCTGTGGCAAAAAGCATCTGTTACATATACTGTACAGAGTTGACGTTTAATGAGTCAATAACGAAAAAGATGTCTTGAGTAAAATAAAGTTGCCTTATTAAATTCAATATCATTAGTTGCGTTGTTGAGTCTCTTTGCAAATAGAGAAAAAATGAAACCGTTTGTAGATTTTGAGGAATGTCTTCGGGATTCTCCCAAATTTCGGTATTTGCGATGAATAAAATCTTATATTTTTTTGCTACGCCCTCGTCTGTAGTTTTTTTCTAATATTTTTTTTTGATTGCAGTGCGGTTTTGGAATTGGAAGAAGCCAATATTGACCTGCTGGAACAGAGGCTAGACAAAGTAACGTATAATTTGCACAAGATCCTTTCGGAACTTGAACCTTTGTTCGAAAATTATCGGATCTAGAGTGATGGTACCGAAAAAATAAATTTCTTAACTATTTCAACATCAACAGGTGTCAAAGGCTTGCGGACTAATGATCGACATGGGGAAGACGTATGTCATTCACCAAAATATATTCACCAACAGTCTGTGGGATCTGAGTTCCTATTTTAAAGAAGATCCTATTGTTGTGGCATATCTTAACAAACTGATTCACCCTCTTCAAGAAATGAATAAATTTCAAACAATTTTATTGGATCAAGCATCCAGGATCATAATGAAAAACTTGACTGCATTCATAAAAAAGTATGTTTGAAGCCTTTATTTTTTATTTTTTCAATGAAATTTTTCAAAATTTGTCTAAATGTTGTGTTATTTTCCTTTAGTGACATAAAGAAAGCAAAAGAATCCCACATAGAATTTGATAAAATTTCAAATTTACTAGATTCTGCGCTGTCTCGTAATTCCCAAGCAACAAGATCAAAGCCAGTCGAAATGGAGGAAGCACAAAACTTACTAAGTGCTACTCGCTCTTGCTTCAGACATACTGCTTTAGATCATGTTTATGCAATAAGTGTCATTCAAGCCAAAAAACGGCATGAAATTTTGGGAACAGTGAGTAATATTTCCTTTAAGCTTTGTCTAATTTGTTGTGGTTTGCTAAAGGCTTATTTTCAAAAGGAAAAGTTTGAAAACCAATTTTTAAAAGATAAACATTAAGTTGATATGTTTAATTCTGCTTCTTATAATTATTATTTTTTTATTTGTTTTTATATGTATGACATTTCTGCAATTGTTTTCAGCTTCTATCATACATGCAAGCTTGTAGCACGTTTTTTCATCAAGGATCTGATTTATGTGAAGATTTAGAGCCTTTTTTTAAAAAATTAGGAGATGATATAACAAACATGCGTTCGGAAACAATTAAATTAGAAAAAGATATGGAAAATCGGCATTCCTATGTTAATAACTGTGATATTAATTTAAGTAGCGGAGAGAAGAACTCAAATCCGGTAATGGAGGGCTATTTATTTAAAAGAACTTCAAACGCTTTTAAAACGTGGCACCGTCGCTGGTTCGTTCTTCAGGATAATCAACTCGTCTATCGAAAGAGATCTGGTAAAAGACGAAAGTTAATTTATATCGGAAGAACTGCAAAAGCTTATTCAACGTTAAAACTGCATATGTTGTTTTAGGAGAAGAAGCCTTGACGGTAATGGAAGAAGATCTAAGACTGTGTACGGTCAAACCGGCATCAGACTCCGAAAGAAGATTTTGTTTCGAAGTTTTGTCTCCTTCGAAGTATCACATGCTTCAAGCCGATTCCAACGAAATGTATTCGGCTTGGATATCAGCGTTGCAACACGGGATCGGGGTCGCCATTCAATCTCATCAAGTGGATACCGACAGAGACGATTCTTCGAGAAACGTCAACACCGACGACGATGCTTCCACCTTGAGTCATTCCAGATCGGAAAGCGAAGGATCTGACAAATCGAGGAAACCAAAGTGAGCGTTTTTTTAAAGACCAGTCAAACGAAGAAAAAGGCAGCATCCGATTAAGTCCATGAATTATCTTTCAGGATTTGGGAGCAACTGCTAAAGATCCCGGGCAACGATTCCTGTTGCGACTGCAAAAGCAGCCACCCTCGTTGGGCTAGCATTAATTTAGGCATCACTTTGTGCATTGGTAATCAAAATAGTTATTGTAACTTGCAATGATGTTGAATTTAAAAAGAACTGCTACCTCGTTTTATTAAACAAATCATGCGGAGTTTATTTTTACTCCTCGACTGATTATCTCTTGAAAACTCATGATTTTAACTCAATCTTTTTTTTCAAAGATTGTTCGGGAGTTCATAGAAGCCTAGGGGTCCATTATAGTAAAGTGAGGTCTTTAACGTTAGATGCTTGGGAACCCGAAATACTTAAAGTGATGGCCGAGTTAGGAAACGTCATTGTCAACAAAGTCTACGAGGCAAACATTACAGAGGATTTCGTAAGAGCTTCGCCTAACTGCTCAGGGTAAGTTATGTACGTTTTAAAAGGATCTTTAAGGTTTCGAATTTCTATTAGCGGTTTTTTCTTTTTTTTAAAGAAGCGTTAGAGATTCTTGGATTAGAGCCAAATACGTCGAAAGAAGATTCGTGAAAAAATTTGCAGTTATTCCAAACTTGTCGAACGAAAGCGATGCAAGGACTTCTCGAAACTCTACGCCGGTGAGGAAATGGAGCGTGAGGAAACTAAGGCGGCGTCCGCGAAGCAACGATGCTAAAGGGAGCAGAAAACAAAAACCGGTAGTCAAATTAAGCAGCGTCGAAGAAATTTGTGATATTCGAAACACTTCTGAAGTTGACGATCTCAAATTCGGTATAAATATTTTTAAATTTACTTTTTAGAAAAATACAAATAATTTTGCTAATTTTTTTTTTTGTAATTTTTTAAAGATTTGGGTGAAAAGAATATTAGACCGAAGACTTGGACCGACACGAATCAACAAGCGGGCAGATGTCAAATTTCTCGGCCGCACCTTGACAAATCTCATTCAAAGAAACTCACCGATGTATCGTCTGAATCTTCCGATTTCCGGTCGTCTCCGAGGAAAGAAATAAACAAAAGTATGACGGATTTGACTTTGATCGAAAAGGAGTCGGACAAACGAGACTCGGAACTGAGCAGGAGCTGCGAAGATTTTTCCGATTTACTTTTATTTGGCATAGACATTAACAAGCATCCTCTCGACGGATCTATAGAATTGCCGAGTGATCAGGTGTGTTTTTTTTTAAAATCATTTCTTTTTTACTTGTTGTACATTTGAATCCAAATAGTCTAGTATACGACAATTTTTTCTCCCAAAGGACTCGACGGGAGGAGAGGACGAAGAGGAAATGGCCGGGGAAGAGGATATATCGAAGCTTCGTCCCGATCTTCTGCTTTACAAGGCTGCTGCGGCACATAATTTACCGGTAATGTGCGAAGCTTTGGGATTCGGAGCCGACAAAAATTGGTGCAACAGCGAAGATTTAGGCAGAAGCTGCTTACATCAGGCCGTTATTAGTGTAAGATATATTTTTGAGCGGCACTGCACCGTGGCCGTTTGTTAGAATGAATGATTTATTCGTGACAAATTTTCTAGGGCTCCGTGATGGCTTGCGAGTATCTGATATTAAACGGAGCTAAAATCAACGCTCAAGACGACGAGGGCAACACGCCTCTGCATCTGGCCACCGAATTAGGTCACACGGCCCAAGTTTGTTTGCTGTTGAAGCACAGGGCAGATCAACACGTTCGGAACAAAAACGATACGGAACCCTTGAGCATAGCAGTGCAAAGCGCGAACGCGGACATCGTCACATTGTAAGCCCGCATGGAGGCATTTGAATTTTAATGGACGTTTCAAAAACGTTTTTTTCTTTTCAGGTTAAGATTAGGTTTGTTAAATGAAGAAATGAGAGATTCAGAATCGGGGTCTCAAGGTGACGATATGTTTAACGACGTCGTTCGGGATTTTTCTCAATTAGCCTATCTTCACCCGGAACGATTAATACGTAAAACTGAAGATAACAAGTGACGACGACGGACTCGAGGAATTCCGTTTGGGACACATTTCGAAAAAACTCGGATTGCGAGATCATGACAATAATAGTTGTAGACGACGATTCTAATTTTCATCCCTTCAAGGGGATGTTGATCACCTTTTTTTTACATTCTTTGACAGTTTTTTGTAGGAGTTATCGCAGTTAAAACGATGCGAGAAGGACTGCAGGTTTCAAAAGGAATAATGATCCGTTATTTTTAAAGCTTTAAGATTTGTTTCGTGGGAGTGAATTTAAAATGTAAACTGGGGCTAATAATGAAAATTGCTGCTCCCTTATTGCGAAAAGCAAAAATCGCCTTAAACTTGGCTTTTTATCGATTTTATTAAACTTTCGTTTTAACCGGGAGGAAAACGAAACGCATTTATAGGGCATTGATAACTGTCGTTGTTAACAAGACATTAAAATGATTTTAAAAGTTTATTTTTAAGAAACACATTAAGGAATGATTCTTTTTTCATACGCTTTAGCCAATCACATTTATAACTCTTATTTTGTTTTAAAAAGATTACTCATCAAATAGAGATTGCTTTTTATGTTATTTCATTTTACCTCGAGATAAGTTGCCTATTTTATATCAAAATATATTTTAAGCTAAATGTTTTTTATTTTATTTTGAACTACTTAAAAGAAAAAGCCGTATACGTAATGAAATTAAACTTGTATTCTCCTCTGGACGGCACGTGGTTTCTCTGTGCCACGAGCGTTGTTAATTACCCTATTTAAACAAGATTTTCGCTTCATCGCCCCAGATTAGTGGCAAAATGTTTCTTTTAATAGTGTTTATTTGTTTTTCTGCGGCCAGCGGACGAAATCTAGCGGGCAAGTATTTCTAGGAAAAGATGTCCGTCGCCATCGATGGTAATCGAAAGAGCATTTGATTGCAGATTTTGAAACAAGCAAGGATCGCATGGTTTCTTGTGCTCATCGAGACGATAAAAAATGTTTTCTTCCCACGGCGGATCTTGAAAAAAAGAGTTCAATCGACTTTCAAATGATCCCTGCAATGTTAAGAGAAAGTCAAACTCCAAGATTTGATTTGCCGACAATTTTACCCTTTAAAGTGGGTTTTTTTTGGAAGGAAACATGATGTTATTTTTTGTATTAAATAATTCATCTGCAAATTTTTTCAGACACCGGAGGCGAAGAGGTCTAAAAGGCAGTTCGGTGGAGGTTTCGGTGCATCCCATTCGCAAAGTGCATCCAATAGTTTCGGTGTTTCCAATAGTTTTGGGAGTGGTTTCGGAACCGGTTTCGGAGGTGGTTTCGGGGGCTCCTTTCCGAGCGTTGGCTTTTCAGGAGTGGGCGGTGGATTCGGCGGTAGTTTCGGAGGTTCTACCTCTCACAGCTCCTCCACATCATTCGGAGGATCTACCGGAGGGTTTTTCGGTTGAATTGATGTGATATATCCATCAGCTTCGACATCCATATTTTATCGATATTTCTTCCATTTTTGAATTCTTTACCATGTAAAAAAAGTATAAAGTAAAATACCGACTTTGACCGTTTAACAAAGAACTTTTTTGAGCCTAAACCTATGTTGTATAAAGTGTTTGAATATTGTTGTGGAAAGGTAATGAAAAAAATGTTAAATTTTTTTAGCAAAATAAGTTCAAAAGAATTTTACGATCTTATTTTTTTCCTCTTATTTTCTTTTCATCTGAAAAAAGGTATCTATGATAATATAAAAAATTATAATAATACGCTTCCTGGGAATTTAAAATTTTTAAAATTTCAACAGAAAAATACTTTACTCTGAAATTGCAATTAAATTGGCATAATCCGCAAGTAACACAACAGGGGGAAGCGGTGGCGTGGTGCCTAGAGTTGTTGACTCACATTCCGTAGATCCCTGGGTTCGAGTCCTGCTCGTGTCAAATAGAGGGTTTCCTTAAAATAGGTAACATCTGTTATTCTGAGTGGTTTCGAGTCGGAAGTATATAAAATATTTAGAGTATATTGAGAAAAAATGAGCAAAAATTAAGTATATAATTTTAAAAAGAAAAGACGCTTCTTGGTGAATTTTCAATTTCAGCTGTGTTGTCACTTGCTATTAGCCATCCATGTTCTTAGACGCTTTTTAAAAACTTCTTCTAGATTTCTGATGACCGGTAAAGTTCGCCTTGTTAAGATTTTCAAAAAAATAAAGATGCTCTACTGACTGTCAGAAAGCCTCGAATCTGATCTGATGCCACGTCAAACCGAACACACGATGAACACCTAAAGTTAGTTCTCGATAATCTCGTCAGTCGCGCTTTTGTTGTCGTAGTCGGAGGCGCAGGGAGTCGCCGATGGAAGTGATGATACTTGTTTATTAAACAGAAAATTGTAAACGTCGAAATATGATTGTTTTTTATTCTACGAATCTATTCTAGCGCTGTTTTTCGAAATGTGTTGATTTCCGCCAAAAAAATCCTAAATTTATATTTTTAAAGAAAAAACGCATTTCGCGGTTTTATCCGCTAATAATGCTTTCTTGCAGTGAAACTTGGATGTTCACCCGTATAAGTAAGTGAAAGTTTTTAGATTTGTTAATAATTGTAGGGCGGCTTTCCAGCCATTTACCAACAAAATTTCGAACCTTGACCATCGCAAGCCTTAAGCTTCGGAAACGATGGCCGAACGGTGTCAAATAAAACTCCCAATTCATATTTTATTCTTGTATTTTTCTGTAAAGTGGAACTATGTTTACTATGGAGCATCTGTGGTGGTACAAAACAATCGGGTGAATCAAAACGGAGGTGCTTTGTCACCAGTTTTCTGAAACAAAATCAAAGATTTGTGTCTTGATGATTGTTTTGTATTGTGTCCCCATTATTGATAATCATTATTACAAATTTTTAATAAAACTTTATATAGAAATATGCTTTATAAAGAAATTATGTTCAAAATCAAGGAACTACCCGAGAAAAAGCGGGTCTATAGAAATAAAATCAGTTGCAATAGGTATAGAATATTTATAAGATTAAATACATTCAGACAATTCAACGAAGTTTTTCTAAAATTTCATGGGAAAAAATAGAGAGTGATGGAAAAATGCGATTTTTTTATAAAGACAAATAAAAAAATCGCATTTTTCCATCACTCTCTATTTTTTCCCATGAAATTTTAGAAAAACTTCGTTGAATTGTCTGAATGTATTTAATCTTATAAATATTCTATACCTATTGCAACTGATTTTATTTCTATAGACCCACTTTTTCTCGGGTATCTACAAATATTCTACGTAAAACTTATAGCAATATTAAGGTAAAATATCTCAATGTCAAGGTAGATCATTCACCAATCATTACTTGGAAAAATGTGATTTATGTAAATTTTTTAAAAAATTTCATTTGTGAAAAAACGTCAAACTTTGATTTTTTTTAAAAATGCCCACAAAGACTTTAACGCTTTTCTGTAGCAAAATCATTGCTTTTAAGACAACTTTCAGCGAAACCCAAAAAAACGTACTGCAGATCATATTTGCATGTCTTCTATAGCTAGAATCTTGATAAATGATCAATCTAAACCAATTAGATGCTTTTTACCTTGGGATGTTTATGAATACTCAAAAACATTGCATTGATACATTTACTGTTTATTAAATGATTCCCATCGTCAAAGGTAAAACCTTATTTAAAGAAACAATTGGTTTAAAATTAGTTTAGGTTGAAAAAACTATATCAGTGATTTGTCAGTGCCTCCTGCCCCCATCAGAAATAATCTGAATCTCCTCTCATTTTCGGTATTCAACTGTATATTAAACCGTTATTAAAATTTTAATGTACTATTGCACTAAGCTTAACTTTTTTAATCGACTCGAAAGGGCCCTCCTAATTTGTGTTGGACTTAAAATTTTGCAAGCGACCGTTTTTTAGCCGGATTGCAAGCGGCCATATTTAGAACCAAGGTCCGAATCCACCCTCACCCGCAAAGCAAAGGCGGAATCGGGACCACTTTTGCGTGGTAAAGAAAAGCTAGTCCGGGCTTATCTCTTCGACTCTGCAACGATTTTTTGGTTTCAGCCGTGGCCGTGTTACCACTTGCCATTAGCCATCCGTTTATCTCTTGAGCTTCTCGACCCTCGATGTCCTTAGACGTGTTCGAAGTAAAAGATTCCAATCTGTGACAGAATAAATTTAATTTTGCAGGATGCAATTAATCGGGTAAGATGTAAGGCCTTTTTTTTCAAATCTGTATTCGGGCTCTTATAGACTGTCGTAAATTCGTAGAATATGAGAGATTTTCGATGGAAGGATTAAATGAGTTTGACTAGAATGTGTCTGAACAATAACCGTGCACCTTTTATGTGTTTTTATGAAGGAAACTGAAGGAAAGATGCTAAATGGTTTGTTGATATTTTTACTTTTCTTTTCCTCTGTTTTCAGGTTGATGTTTTTCGGGAAGATGAAAGGTCCGAGCTGGTTATGGTTGTATTTTTCCATCTCGTCCTTCCTGCAATGCTGTCGCGGAAATTTGAATCTATACCTGACACGATCGGAAGTAAAGAGACTTCTCGGTAAGTTTAAAAAAAAAAATGTGCTTTGGAACTAAGAAAATAATATTTCTTAAAATGTAAACGCATTAAATCTTTGAATCGCTTCACGAATTTCATTGATTATCAAAAAAAAAAAATCCCGAAGCGAATGCAATCTATTTCCACGATCGACTCGACCAAGATGGTAATTATCTAAAAAAACCAACAACAACTCCGAGCTAACAGGTATTTATTTATAAAGGATTTCCTTAGGCGCGGATCCCGCCACAAATTTTCAAACTTGAAACTCGTAATTTTCCGTGATTGAAAAGAAATTTAATTTCGAAAAAGTTGGCCCTTTAGCTGGAAAGAGAGGATGAAGTAGAAAAGTCTTGAGAATCCCGTTTCGAATTCTCGAATCGTGTTCGAACCGTCGGATTTCAAATAAAAATCCTCGAGAAAAGGGAACGATCGAAGGGATCCTCTCTCGTAAACCGAACTCGTTTATAGCTCTCTTAATCCCTCTTGCCAGGTATTTTGCTCCGATCTCGAAACGACGTACCTAATCATTTTTCGTAACGAGATTTAAATGGAGTGAATGCAGGTTCGCTTTAAAGATGAGCCCCCGTCTTTAAAATTTCCGTTTTCAAAGCTTTTCCGACCCCTTCGATCTCCCTCCGAAGGCCCCGAGTTTCCTTGGCCGCTTTGTTTTTCCCCTCGATCTCAAAGGAAGGTTCGATGCGAAGCCGGGAAATGGAAAAGCGAGAGGCGCTGAAGCCGGCTTTCGATCGGGTAAAGGTTCACCTTTATTCCATTTTTTTATTATAACGACTTGTCAAAAAAATTAAATTTTATAATTGGATCTTACTTGTTAGGATTTTTTTTTAGGCTTGCATTTAAGTGAAAGGTATTTTATAAATTTTTTGGCCGGTATTTTTTTAATTTTTTGGCCGGTATTTTAGTAATTTTTGGCCGGTAGATTAAATAATTGGGATGTAAAATACCTGAGGTTGAATAGTAAAATAATATCATTTGGTCGGTAATTGATAGCAATTCGGCAGGTAAAAATATTATTACTCGACAAGTTCATCGCCATAATTAATTTCGTAGGCAACTATAAACCCCTGATCATTTGCCTCGGGGATCTCTGAGTGCTCCAAACACCATTGCTCAAGCTCACCTAAGCTGATTTCGCTGGGGCCATACTTTTTTTTTTTTTAATTGAGTTAAGTAGTTCTGCACCTGAGTTTTATTTTTGGGTTTAAACCCTTTATTCACTAATTGATTATAGATTGCCTTTGTTTTCATATTGAATTCAAATAAATTTTCTATTTCCGTTTTCATATCATTTGTAAGTCTGCTTGCATTGTTTATGGAGCCAGGAAGAATATCATGTGTATGGTATTCCGAGGATTTGTACAAAGTAACCTTTTCATTCTCTGCGTGGAAAAGCAAATAAACACCCGCGCTGCATTGATCACCCCTTTTCTTAACTTGATTATACCTGTAGTATCTTTGAAGTCCGTTTGCCGTGTTGTTCTGGTAATCAAATCCCCAAATTCCTTCCTCTTTGACAACAGTTTCAGCTTCTTCTTTACTATTAAACACTTGACATCTTTCCCAATTAAGCTTTCTTTTTTTTCCGTAGGCGATTTTTAACCTTACTGACCAAATTATTGAATTTTTATTAATGAACAATAAATTACTTGCCATTCGTATAAAAAAATATGACAGTTTAATTTTTTTACCGCCCATTTAATTAAAATACTGTCCATTTAAATAAAATACTGGCCAAGCTGTTACTGGCCACCAAAATACTGACTATTTAAATTTTCTACCGGCCATTTAATTAAAATACTGACGATTTACTTAAAATACCGTCCAAAAATCATATTAAAATACCTTTCAAAAATATATAAGCGTTTTTTTTATGTATTTGTTTATTTATTTTGTTGTAAAGCAGGTAGGGATATTTACGGCTTCTCAGTCGGTGTCTTGCTTCTTGTAAGCACTAAAAGTGAGAGAGGATTTTTCCCGTAGCGAGAAAAAAAAATGAACCATTTTCGTCAAAGGACAAATACTTTTTTCTTGGTCACGATTTCACATTTTTTAACACTTATTCTTTACATTACTCACGGTTATTTTTACGTCGAGTGTTATCGAAACAGAAAAAAATAATGAATAATAACAAGATCCTCGACAAAAGTTTAACCGATTTTTTAATCTTTTACTTCCATGTCTTTCATTATTTTTCCTTTAAGTTTCCTCAAGACGAATTTCGATTTAAATTCTGAAACGATCAAGAAAATCTTAAATTGGGGCACGATATCGGGGGAAAAAAAAAAAGGTTTTCTTCCGAATCGGAATTCTTTTATTTTTTTTTATATTGTTCGATTTGAAAATGAGAATTTGTCCTCAGCAAAATAGTTTTATTTCAAAAATTATATTCGAGGCGATACATTTTTTTTTGTCATTTAAAACCCCGTGGAGTCGATCCGGAATTAACCCCCGGAGTGCTACAAGGCATTTTCGTATTAGCATAAAATTTAATGGTACCTAACCTTGGCGTTTCAGATATGTTACCCATTCAATTTCAACATTCGAGTGGCGTCCATTTTCGACTTTCCCTTTGTCTATTTTATTTTAAAACGAGAAAATTAAACGAGGGTCGATCTTTGACGATCGACGATTTTGTAACCTCTCGTTTTTCTCGATGATACGTCGTATCGTCCAAGGCCTGTTCCTCAAAAAACTTGTCTAAATATTTCAGTACCTTTGAAATCGTTCCCTTTATTTTAAAAATTTAATCCGAGAATGTTTATCTTGCGTTATTTGAGAAGGCTTTTGTTTTAGCACCCTACACGAGAGACTGATTTCATAGAACTTCCTTTCCTTTTTTTAAAAATCATCAAACTGGTTTTGTTTTTTCAGGACTAAATGCTGAGCTCTTTTACGTTCGGGACGGAGTGGTGAACGACTACGCGCTAAACTTCGTCATTCCCGTACCTGCTCACATCAACGATTTATGTTTCACGTGGCAAAGTCTGGCTGGTAAACCGGTGGGTAGCTTTTTCTCTTTCTCTTTCTTTAAATAATGATATTCCCGAAATGGTTCCTTTACCTGTTTTGGGTTTCCTTTCTAGTTAAAATATTCGGTGGCGTTGCATTTATCGACGAGAGAACCTTTGGCGAATCCTCGCCTCAACATTTCTCACACCGGTTTCGTCCTGACGACGCCGCAAACGTTTTGCGTCGAGCTGGCTTGCACCGGGCTCTCCGACGCGGAAATCGACGTTCGGCTCAACGTCAACATCACTCTTAACAAGTCGAACAACGCAACGAATTTGATGTTTAGGAGAAGAAAAATATGCTACAGAGGTAAGTTATAAAACAAACAAAAAAAAAAAAAAACGGACGGAGCTAACCGGACGTGCCGGGGTTCGGTTTCAGGTTCGGAAAACTCGTACGGGTCGAACCAGCAAGTCGTCGTGGTGGATTCTCCCCCGGCCACGACCGATTCCGCAAATATTTTTTACGTGGCCGTAGGTTGCGCTTGCGCTTTGATCGCCGTCATCGTGACCATGGTCATGGCGTATTACGTCAAAACGAAGAAGACCAGGCGAGGCGGAATGCTTCAGTAAGTAGCGGCATCGTCTCGAAAATTAAATCTGAAAAGCCTTTTGTTAAACCGACGGATGTTACAGGGAATCGAGAAACGGATCAGCGTGCTCTGCTCAAGGTCACGCCACCTTTTTGCCCGTCGAAATGCCGGCCAACAACACGACGGGAACGTCCCTGAGCAGCTGCAAAAGCGTCAACAGCTACGCCAGTTTTAAACGCATGCCGAGCTACACCGTGCTCGACGACAAGCAAAAAGACAAAGATCTCAGCGAGAGGATAGCAGAACTTACCATGCAAAGGTAATATTTTTCTTTTTTTCCCTATTAAAAACAAGGGTATACTCTAAATAGATTAGAAAGCTAATTTTTCGGAATATTTTGGGTCTTGTCGCAGATGCAGAGTCAGGCTGAAGAGCGTAATTTTAGAAGGAACTTTCGGCAAAGTTTATCGCGGGACGTACGCCGAAGAAGACGGAGGAGAAGAAGAAATAATCGTCAAGACTGTCACAGGTTATTCTTATTTTTAACTTTTGGAAATCGAAATAAAAGTGAAATGTCAGAACTTGAAAGTTTGCTTTTTCACGAATTTGATTAATCTTTGTTTTTTGCAGAGGAAAATTTTTTAACGTATATAGAATTTAAATTATTTTTCCTTTTGTTTCAGATCATGCATCGCAAACGCAAATCTCGATGTTGCTTCAAGAAGGTTTGGCGATGTACAATCTCAGCCATATAAATATACTTTCAGTAATAGGAGTTTCCATCGAAGATCACACTTCCCCTTTTCTGATTTATCATTATCGTGGCTATACAAATTTAAAAAGGTAAAGATTAAACTTTTCTTTTAAAAAATGAAAAATCTTAAAGGTAAAAAATTTTAAATTCCAGGTTCCTTCAAAAATGTAAAGTGTGCGCCGAAGGCATAGCTCACATGTTGACGACCCAAGAAGTGGTCGATATGGCTTTACAGATCGTCCACGGTATGCAGTACCTTCATAAGAAGAAGCTTATTCACAAAGATCTGGCCGCTCGGAATTGCGTGTAAGACTCCTTTTTTATTTTCTTTATTTCCGCAAGCACTTACTGTACGAATCCAAACTTTTTTATCGAAATCTTACAGAGTGGATGACAAATTAAGAGTTCAAATTTGTGACAACGCTTTATCGAGAGATTTATTCCCTGCCGATTATCATTGTCTCGGGGACAACGAAAACAGGCCCATTAAATGGTTGTCCATAGAAAGTTTAACCCATAAGACTTTTTCGACTGCCAGCGACGTGGTAAGTGTTTTCTCTTTTTTTTTATTGACGAGAGAATGCTTGAAGGATTTCTTTTATTCGTTCCAGTGGTCTTTCGGAGTTTTGCTTTGGGAGCTGACGACCCTTGCCCAGCAACCTTATTCGGAAGTGGACGCTTTCGAAATGGCTGCATATTTGAGAGACGGTTACAGACTTACTCAACCGGTCAATTGCCCGGACGAATTGTAAGTTTTCACTTTTCACAATCTTACCGAAAGATTTTTAAATTTGACGTTCTACGAGTTACAGGTTCGCTGTTATGGCTTACTGTTGGGCTATGTCCGTCGACGAACGTCCCACCTTCACTCAGTTAAACATTTGCCTTCAGGAGTTTTACGCTCAACTCACGAGATACGTCTAGAAGGACGTCGTTACGAGACTTGCTGTGACGCTCCGTTAAATCTCGCACGATCGTTCCGAAGGGTGAGTTCGAGCTTGGCCGGGAATTTAGCAATCCTGCTCGTCGAAACGCGTCCCCGGTTTTATAAGCATATTCATATTTAAGCCTATATTCATATTTTTTTTCTTTGCTGGTCAGCGAGTTGGTCGGTCCCCTTTGCTTCTCGTACGAAATTTTGACTTTTTGTCATTGCCTACAGATTAGTATTTTTTTTGTTTTAATCTGACGTAAGGTCCTCGAAAGAAAAAATAATTTTGCCGAAACGATTAAACCGTGATGTGATCACTCTTGGTCGAGTAATTATCTGTCATTAGGATTTCCTTTTTCACGGTTTTACGGATTGACGGTGTTACTAACGCGACATAAGACAGTTTGTCCGTGTATTCTGCGTCATGGAGGTCGTCAAGTATTTGACAGTCTCGTCTTTTTTAATTTTTCATCTTTCGCAGGGTAAATATTATTATTAGTTTTACCTTTTTACCATTTTTATTTACTTGTAATTTATTTGCTTAACGTCATACAGTGAGCTAATCTATTTGGAAATGAAAGAGCTTTTTTGAAGAAAAGTGGGGGTCGTATGCAAAAACGGATGGCCGAATTTTTGTGCAGTTTTGAAAAAAAAACGACGCCGAAAAATTTTATAAAGATTTTCGAAAGCAGGCAGCTTTAACTTTTCTTAAAAACTATCTATGCATTTATTAATATTTTTACGTTTTATTGGCAGGACTAGAAATCGCTTCCAAGGTTGATTTTGAAAAGAAAGAATCCGGTGAAACGACGGAATCCGACCTGGAAATCGGCGAGAGCGCGAGTTTGGAATCGATCGAGTCGACGACCCGCGGGAACCGCCGAAGGATGAAAATTAAAAAAACGGACAAATTAATTGAAGAGAACTACGAGGCTAGGATCCCGATATCTTTCAGAGACACGGACAAGGAACTTGAATTGAAAATACCGGTCAAGTTGGAATCGAAAAAGCAGCAGCCGAAAAACAAAGTGAAATTTTACAAGGGAACCAAATCGGAAAACGTAACGACTACGAGTTCGACGACGGAAGCGACAGAGGAAGCGGCCGGATCGATACCGGTTGTCAAAGGATCTTTTTCCGACGTGAAACCAGATTTTTTGGTGTCGATACCAAGAGAAACCGTGCCTCGAGACATTCACTCCGTTTCCCCTTTATCAGATTTTCGAAATTATTTTTCGCGTCTGTCGAACGTGCTTCGTCCGAGTAATCCGGAGCACGTCGAAGGATTGCGTCCTCCTCCTCGGGGATACGTTTTCCCTGGTCGAGGGGATCGAAATCAAAACGAATGCAGCAATCCGTACTCCGGGACTTGCTATTCGACGATAGAGGGAAATTATCCCAACGTGGGACCCGAACCTCCTCCTTCCCAATATCCTCCTCCTTCTCAATATCCTCCCTCGCCCCAGTATCCTCCCTCTTCTCAATATCCTCCTCCTACTAGATATCCTCCTCCTACTAGATATCCTCCTCGCCCCGTTTATGGGGTTCCCGAATCCGGCGGAGGAAATTGGAATCGACCCGACGGCTGGAATTCGCAAGGCAACGATTGGAATTCTCAAAGGCCGAACTCTTGGGGATCTCAGCAAGGCCAAGGAAATTGGAATCAACAAAACCAAGGGCACGGTAACCAATACTGGAACGGTCATAATCAAGAAAAGCCGGTGTACGGTCCGCCGAACGAGATCGACGTCCGTCCTTGGACTTCCGCGACAGGAAATTGGAACTCTTACGGATCGAGGCCTAACGACGTTCGGCCCGTCCGACAAAATTTCGGACGCGGAAAATGGGTGTCTTGTAAACCTTTTGAAATTCCTTCGGAAAGAGAAGCACCTTCTACTCAATTTTCACGATGCCCGCAAAACGTCCCAGTCAGGCTTGATCTGTCTTCCGTTACTCCGGCTTCTAAAATCGACGATAAAACTCTTTTCGATGAAGAGGGAACCAAGTCTGTCGTTTCCGGGACCGGTGACGACGACGGTGGCTCTAAAAATTCCAAAGCTAGGTTAATATTTCACAATTCAAGGAGAGCCTAAAAAATCCCTTCATGAAATTTTTTAAACATTTAAACAGTACTGAAAAATCTTTAGCTTGATAAAACCTTGTTGATATATTGTTTAAATATTTAAAAGTAAGAAAATTTTTTTTGTTTTTTAAAATGCCCCAAAACGAAGTTTTGATGTACATAAAATATAATTCTCAACAGTACAAAAACATAAGAGATTTTCAATTTTTTACATTTAAAGTAAGTTAATCAGTGAAAACAAAAGATATTATGTTGTCTCGTCCCATAAGAGATATTAAAGAATAATGTATATAAGTTAAGTTATACATTTGTGTTATATTGAAGTAATTTAAACAAACAGTATCTTGTATCATTTTGAGGTAATTGCCTTTATTTAGGTCTGACTTGTCATATTTTTTCATGTCAAGAAAAATTAGGAAATCTAACTTTGTTTGAAAAAAAATACCTCTTTATGTTCTTTTTGTACAAATAAAATTTATTTATTACTTAGTCTTCAATAGCAAAAACCTTTTCCTGAAAATCTTGTCAGCTTGCCACGCCGCCGCTTTGTTTAAAACCCTTATTTCTCTGTTTCGTTTTCGTATGATGCTGGGAGTCGCCGGCGCACCGGCCCCAACCTTGTTCGCACAATGCAGAATTGACAAATTTATTCAAAATAAATTGATGACATAACCAACCGGACTACTAAAATTACAGCTGGGTTTTAGTTTTGGCTATTCGATGTCATTTTTTCGATAAATACCGATAAGGAAGTTTTCAAAATTGTTGAAGCAACAAGCAGAAGATTGACTGTGTATTTATCTGCCTTCTGCCACGACTTCTCCTTTCGTACGTGGTACGTCACACGTGATTGTGATAGTTGTAACGATGCCGCTAAATAAATTGTAAAAACAATTTGAGTCGAGTGCGGAAATGCCGAGCGATACAAGACGTAATGCTGCCCCGGAAAAGAGGCAAGATTATAGAAATTTTGTGGTTCGGGACCGTGAAACCGCTAAACTACTGTTGAATGAATCAGGGATTCGAAGCGACGGACGCACATGTGATCAACATCGGAAAATTTGTGAGCTTTCTTTATTATGTTGTGCATTCATTCGTATTCGAATTTCGCGTTTAAATTCTGATTCTTTTTGCAGACATGAAAACCGGGATCGTGACTCAGGCCAAAGGATCTGCTTACGTAGAACTAGGCAGAACAAAAATACTCGTATCCGTTTTCGAACCGAGAGAAATACCCAGGCTATCGGAATTCACGCCCAACGGGGAACTTTTCTGTGAATTTAAGTTTGGTCCTTTCAGTTGTCTAGAAAGGAGGGGTCATCAGATGGACATGGAAGAAAAAGATTTAAGTGCCATTGTGAAGCGTGCATTGGAACCTGCCGTGTGTAGAGTATGTAAACTAATATTTTAATATTATTTGATATTCCTTCTTGCACCAAAAATAAAGCGTTATTGGCTCTAATTGCTAAAGAGGTAAATAATTTTTGAAAAATGTTAAATAGATGCAGAAATTATATTTGTTTTTATAAAAAAATGTTTTGCCAAAAAATTAATAATTTTATTGATTGGTGTGTAAAACCACAAAAAACTATAATTTTTATAATGTATTGCTTTGCTTATAATGCATACCTCCTGATAATTTTGACATTATAGTCTTGCAATGAAAACAATTGAACTCAACTTAGCATTGTGCAAGAGGTAAAGAGACTTGTTTAGATGCATGAAACTGTTACTTAATTTGGAGGACATAATATGCTGGCATGGTCTAGTTATTTCTTAAGAATGCTAAAACATGGGTATCAGATGAATCATTTCCAAACAAAGGAGCGACATTTGCCTATTAAGATTTGTAGTGCACTTTGAATGTGGATCAAAGCAAAATAAGATTTTTTTTTCTAAACTCACTGTATATAAAAGAAGTTTGATTTTTTAAATGAAAGTGGATGAAATTTTGTAATGATAAAAGAAATGGTTTACAGCACGAATTCCCTAATTTCCAAGTAGACGTTTATGCTTTGGTTTTGGACAATGACGGTTCGTGTTTGTCCGGAGCCGTGACGGCCGCGGGTCTTGCTTTAGCCGACGCTGGAATCCCAATGTACGATGTCATCACCTCGGTCACTTTGGTAAGCTATCGAAAGGCCCTTTTTTCCCCCCGATCGCTTTTCTCTTTTTTCACAGCAATTTTTTTTTTTTACTGGTCGGTTTTCAGGGTATTCAGAACGGAGCATCATTCGTCGATCCCACTCTAGAAGAAGAAAGAATTTTCTTTTCCGGCCAAGCAAAAGATACGGGATCAGTAAGTTTTTCCTACATGGCGACGCAAAATCAAGTGACCGAAATCACTCTTACCGGAGCTTTAGACGCAGAAACAACTCTAAGCTCTCTCGACTTGCTCGTAACCAAATGCACGGAAATATCACAGCTTTCAAGGCGATGCTTGGCCGATAACGTTCGAAAAATATTGGCAAATGGCTGAATTTTTCTATCAAACGACAGACCAGAAAATGTGCCTAGAGAAGGATAACATGTATTTGCAAGGCAAAAAAAGCGGTACGATATTTTTGCGGATTTCGTTCTTTTCATCTTTTCCTATATTTACAATCGTTTATATTTTTTTTAATTGTCGAGTCGGACCGTGTCATCGACGCTTCTTGTTCGTTTCCGTGACGTCCAAAAATTCGAAATTACGGTCGATTTTCGGATTTTTTTATGGGTCTCTTTTCGTTTCTGTTGCGAACGGTTGCCGGTCTCGTTTTCTGTTTAATTTTTTGTTTGTACGGAGACGATTTCCAAGCGGGCGGTTCTTCCCCGTGTTGAATGTAGACCGGAATGTACCCCGGAATGGCCGGCAAAACTTGCCGTCGATAAGAATCTTTTTCGGCGACATCTGAAAAATTAAAACGAATCAAAAAACCTCGGAGGGAAAAACGGTTCATTTATTCGTCGGAAATTTTATTACAACGGGAGCAATAAAAACCATCTTCTCGTCACGAGGTCACCGGACCTCTTTTTAAACAAGGCTAATGACTACTTTAGAGGAAGAAAAAAGTCAGTCTCGGACACGCGACTCGGGTCGTTCGACAAACGGAACTTACTCGAATGTTTTTCTGGTCGAGCAAATGCGGCAGTAAAGGAAAATCCGATCAGTATCCAGGCTGTCAAGTGCAGCACAGTCAAGTCCATATTTACCTGAAATCAAAAAACAAGCCCGGCATTTTTTTTTGTTCTAAAGTCTCTTTTTTTCTCAGAAGTTGCGGAGTTCGGAGATTTGCACTTCTTTTGTCTTTAAACCTCGAAAAAAACTAAAATCAAACTTACCTGCAATAAAACAAACGGTCGTTTCTCGTTTTTCCTATATTTTGAAAATTTAAATTATAAAAAAGTAAAAAGCAGGTGAAATGAAATTTTATTGGTGGAATCGCGAGAAATCGAGAGAAACGAGCTAGATCGGCAAACGGTAAAACTGAAAAAATACGGTACACATCTGGTCAGTCTCATCCGCGCGCCACGAATTACTTATTAGCAACGGTCGCTAAACGTCGATGTCATTCTCTTATATAGAAGAGAACCGCTTCAAGAACCTCCTCTCGTCTTCGGATCTCCTTTGTAATCCTTTGAAAATGGTTTCTTTGAAATTCTACTTAACTTGACTTGACTTGACTTAACTTGACTTTTATTTTATTAAAAACTCATTTTCTTTCTTTTATATTGGCCGGAATCATAAGAAAAAAAAGAAAAAAAAAGAAATAGACTGCGCTGCGAGCTTTGTTTTGAAACTTACGAAAAATTAAAATTTTAAGTTTTTGGACGTTCTCAATGCCCGACTCGAGGATACAGTCATAATAAAATAACAAAAACTTACAGAAGAAGAAATGAATCTATAAAGCGTGAATGGACGAACGAGATCGACCGTGCTCGACACTGATCTAGGTTCAATATACTCTTTTTTTTTTTTTTTTTTTATATTTTTATTATTATTTTTTTCAAATTCGTTACGGATGATATCTCTTGCTTTGCATAAACAGGACCGGTTGGAATGTACGGTAATGCTGCGAATCGTTAACCAACAGTTTGATATGTTTTCTTTTTTCCCCTTACGTTTCTGTACGTTCCCCCTGTAGCTCCCTAATTCTTGAAAAGTTAGCGGCTGTGGAAATTGGCTCAAGTTTTCATTTGGTCTCACGATGAAAAATTATCGCCATCTTTCTTCCACCTCAGTAATTTAACGGAAAATGATGGTTTTTGCCATTTTTTTTTGTTAGAGGTGAAGTGAGCCCGAATAAATTTTAGTTAGTTTTATGAAAGTAAGTCATACATGTTTTTCGTTTCTGTGACATCATCTTCATCGAAGTAGAATTATAGCCAAGATTATTTAAAAAAAGCAATGAAGTAAAAACACAATGTATATCTGGCAACAAATTTCCATGAACATTTTCTGTTTGGTTTTTTTTTTTTAGTTTTTATATTTGCAATTCGGCAAAGCCTTAGGCTTCTCGCAGCCGGCTTTTTTCCCCTCGCATATATATAACGGTTTTAAAGCAGCCTAATCCGAGAGGATCCCTTTATAAACATTTCCGAAAATCAAAAAAACAAAAATAATTTATTAATTTTGGACAATTTAAAAAAATAAATAGCTTTTATTACCATAAATAATTTTTTTTTACATATAGATCTTAAGACACTTAATTTATCAGTCGAATTTGTACGCAATTGAAAAATTGTTTAAAATTTTTGCGATAATTACGGTTAAACTGGGTAAAAATGAAGTTTTTATAAATTTGACACTTATTACAGGTTTGAATATTCTTCCATTTTGAAGACGTTTCAATATTTTTTGAAACGGAGAACTCCGTCTTTCTTTTCGGTTACGGGGAGGGGGGCTCAGATTTTTGTCTGTCCGCGTGTCCGTGACACACGGACAGATAAAAATGCAGTTTCGACGCATTTCCTTTAAGAATTACGGGTAAATTTTTGCATCGATCGATAGTGGACGTCGAGATCTATTATAAAGACCAAAAGCTTTCGAAATTTCCTCATAATAAGCTTATATTTTTAAAAAAACGGAATCATTAGAACTGGGAGGAGGCGCTGATTTGCGCGGATTTGACTGAAAATTACTTTCAAAAACCGAGAAACATAATTTATTTTTCTTAGGAGGAGAAAATAGGAGGATCGCACGATCTTCATTTTTTTACACAGTAATTTTTGAACATTTCACTTCCTCAAGGGGTACAAAATTTCTAAAGATTCATATTTCCGTTATCATTTAGCTTACGGGAACGAGCCTAAGGAGGAGTACTTATTTATCACCAAGGTATCTAAATATGCAAATATTTCCTGGATAGCTGCAACGAGAGTCCCGGAAAATGGAAAAACATGAAAATACACGGGAGCATTGAAATTGCATAACCATTTTAACTGAACGGGATTAAATTAAAATATAGTATCTAAGGAATTTAGGGAATTTGAAGTAATGTAATGTACAGGGTTGGAACTGATTTTCAACTTTGTCACCTTCCAAAAAGGTGGCAACTTTTTTTCTCCATTTTTTAACTAAAAAGTTTATTTTAGATGTTTTCTTACTACGAACATTATAGTAGTACCTCAGAATCACGCAAAATGAAGAAATATCTTATCATAAGGCAAAAAAATCCGCTTGTAGAACGGAAACTCGGCCATTGGCGGACCCAGAATTTTTTTAATTTTTTTCAAAAAATTTTCGGATTTTGGGGGGATGGACGCCCCCATCTCTGGATCCGTCAGTGCATGTGGCTTATTACACAGAATATCTGTGTTCAGTTAAAATTTTTCAGTCTTATTATGGAAACACTCAATACAATATAAAAGAAAATATATAATGGTAGCATTGATATAAAATGTAAATCAGACAAAATTTAAAATTTTTAAATTTAATTTTTTTGTAACTAAGACTTAAATTTTGTTCTAATTTTTCGAAAATTTGCTTCCTTTTTTGTCAATTTTTCTTGTAAAACAGTAGAGTCAAACTATTTTTTGTTAAAAAGTTTTTTCGTTGTTAAAATTGAAAAAAATCAATCATTTTACCCCCAAAAACAAGAATATTTCAAAGAAAAAGTCGATTTTTAAGCCAAAATGTCGAAAAAGGTGAAAAAGGTGCCGGAAAAATGACAAAGGTGACAAAAAGTGACGGTTCCATAAAAAGGTAGCAAAAAGGTGAAAAGGTGACAGTTCCAACCCTGAATGTATGAGTTTTTATACTTACATTTTTAATTTCATATAAATAAATATGCACCATGTACTGCAACGTAGTCCTACGTTGTAATATGCTAGTTTTAATTTTTCAGATTGAACCCCCCTAATCCATTCGAATAATGGGGGAATTAAATTTAAATTTATACTTGGATAAATTTAGTCTAATTGCAACTATGAGCCTTTAGCTTTTTTTAAACTAAATTACCTGTTTTTTCATTACACATATGTGGCTTCCCAAAGCCACAACTGTATAGATAATACGCAGCCTGACTGATTTTTCTTTTAGTTAAAAGTGTCGGTGTCGGTGTCGTCTGACTTACCCCGCCTATCCCGCAAAAAAAGACGTAGTCCTACGTAAAAAAAAAAAAAAAAAAAAAAAAAAAGAGCGGAGACAAAAATTTAGCTGGACGAGTGATGCCGCTCAAAAAAGGCGGCTTTGGTAGAATACATTTTAGCTATTTCGTAGCAAGGTGGAGAAATATTTCGACTCTTCATTATTTCCGCTAAAGAAGCCATGTCTTGTTTCGAAGGAGGTCTTTCCGCATAAGCAAAGTCGTGTCCGTAATTGTTTGCACTCCTTTCGAAACATGTCAAGCGATTTACGTCTTCTGCGACATTAGCTTTATTGCCTTTACGATAAGTTGAACAATTATTTGTAACGAAAGGAAAATTATCCACTTCGTCGGTCACTAATGAACTTTGAAATGTTCTGAAATCGTTTGATTTCGATTCGATTCCGGAAGGTATCTTTGTTCGATACTCTTCGGATAAATCGGAATAGATATTTTCTTCTTTTCCCCGATTTCCGTTGTTTTGTTCCCCTAAATTTTTGAGACCGTCTCGGCCTTTCTCATTTTCGTCTTCCGCTCCGCTTTGAAAACCTTCGTGATTGCCGTTGCGATCTTCGCCGCTACTCTGAACCCCCATCGAGCACCGATCGAGTACCGATATGGCATCGCAGCGATTTTGGTTTCCATTAAGACTATATTCTCCCTTCAAGGCTTTGCTGGAATCTTAAAAACAAAAAAGTCGTAAAGCTAGAAGTGGAAAAAAGCAAAAAGTTGAAAGAAAAATTATACCTAAAATTGAGTCATTATCGGTTTCCACAGGCTGATCTTGTTCAACGCAATCTTCTCGAAAACGGTTTCCGGCTTCGGTATCTTTAGGATTTCTCCTAATGTTGGCTTCCCTGATCATCGTTATGCAACCTGCAAAGAAACAAACCGGGCGATTTTCGGGTTTTTTATTTAGCCATAAAAAGATTATAGGAAATCGAATAGAGGAAATAAAGTTGATTTCTTACTTTCTGTAAAGGTAAGAAGTCCCGAACCGTTTTTGGTCACGGGACTTGCAGGCGGATGCAAAGACGGTTCTCTCTCTACAACTTTCCCTGCTATCACGTTGACGTAATCCTCTTCCGGTCTCGTTTCTTCTCCTCTGACATGATGTTTTCTGTTCGGAGCTCGCAGTTCTTTCGGAAAAGGAGTGGGAGTTCTATGTAATTTTCCGGGCAAAAGATCTTCGTCTTCCATGAATCTAATTTTTTTGTTTCGACCGAATTTCTCGGCCGGTTCCCCGCCTTCGACACGATGACTCTTATTCGCCGAAGGGATTTCCCCCAGTTGAGGCAAAGCAATATTGGTCAAAAACCGCTCTCCGCTGGCGATGTTGACGTCTTCCGTGAAAGGAATCAGAGGTACGTTTTGATTTGCCGAAAGCCAGATCGCACGAACTCCTCTCAAGTTAATTATCGTAATCGGAAGATACATGAGGAAATTGCCGACCACGTCCAAAACCTTTAAATTATTCAAATAACCGATCTCCGAGGGCAACACTTGCAAGCGATTATAACTTGCGTTTATGATTGCCAACCTACAAAAAAATATGTTTTTTTTTTAAATTGGGAAAACCGAAAAAGACAAAAGTTTTTAGTGCCAGAGAGAAGGCAGATCCCCCAGAAAGATCCTGATTTTAACTTTTACATAAATTAAGAACCGTTACCAGTTTTTTTTAAATTTAATACGAAGAAACTCAGTATTACTGTAAATTTGAACTCGTTTAAGGCACGGAAGCCGTTAATTTAAAGAAAAAAAACTCCGGAATACTCGAGTAAAAAGCGAGCTCACAACCGTACGGTTTGTGCCCGTGTGCTCTGACCACTAAGATACCGAGTGAAGTGTAAGTTCTCTCGATTTTTTGACCCTTTAAAATAGCACACTCAATTATTTTCGAGTTTTTTTTCCTCTCAAAATTTTAAACTAAGAACTTGAAATTTTAGGTTGTGCTTTGTAGAAAAAATCGGCCGATAAAATCCGATCATCATTTTTTGGCAAATATTGATGCAATTAAAAAAACTCACTTGGTACAAGAACCGATTTCGGGAGGAAATTCTTCTATCATGTTCCTCGAAACGTTAAGGTTCCTTAGACGTCTCAACAAACCGATCGAATTTGGAATGTTATATAATCGGTTGAAACAAATATTCAAATCTTCGAGATTTACAAGTCGGCCGATAGATTTGGGAATCTGCGAGAAAATCAAAAAATAACGTAAATTTCAATTAAAAATGTAAAAAACAAATTTTTTCTCATAGCATCACAACATTTACTTCAGTCAATTCGTTCATCTCTAACTGAAGCGTTTGAAGCTGCATTAACTCCCCGATGCTTTCCGGCAACTGTTCGATATAGTTAAAAGAGAGATTTAGCATGATCAAACTTTTACAATAACCTATAGTATCGGACACGCTAGATATGTGGTTGTAACTGGCATCCAAATGTTCCAAGGAATTTAAATTTTTTACGTCAGCAATTTCTTCTATATCGTTGTTGTCCAACAACAGCTCCGTCAGGCTTTTTAAATTATTAATACAAGTAGGAAATTCCACGAATTCGTTGTCTCCAATATCTAGCCTTGAATTAAAATAAAAAATTAATTTTTTCTTATTGCCTATACTAAAAAAATTGCAGGTTCAAGTTGAAAAATACCAATAAAAGTCTTACCTTGTGAGCGAAGTCAACCTAGACATTGACAAAGGTAAATTACATAAATTATCATTCCTTAGCTCTAATATTTTGAGCTTTGAAAGTCGTCCGACCGAAGCCGGTAAATAGCTTAATTCGCAATCATTCATGTAAAGTTCTTCTAGGTTTATCAGTTGAGTGACAATGATTGGCATCTGTTTCAGCTGATTATTATTTAAACTTAATCTTTTTAGTTTTCGACATGTTTTCAAGTTTTCTGGAAGCTCTTTCAAATTGTTTTTATCTAATTTCAAACTAACTAAATGAAGTAGTGAGCCAATGGCAGGAGGAATGTTCGTAAGGCAATTATCACAAAGATTTAAATGTCTCAATTCCTGTAAGCAAATAAAAATTAAACTGAAAAAAAGTTGGCAACTGGTGTTTTTTTCAAATTAATACTTTCTTTTGCATGATCTTCAACTCTACTTGGCTTACAATATTTTGATTTCAACTGATTAATTTTTTAATCAAATTTTTTAAATGAAAGAGAGAAAAGTTCATGCCATGAAAAATGTATGCCTTTTTTAAAATGATGAATTCAGATAACAAGTTTCACTTTAAAAATTACAGTTTACTGGTTGTTGTTAAAATGTTAAAACAATCAGTTTTTACCTGGCAGTGGAAAAGTTGTGGAGGTAAACTAGTGATTCTATTGGAAGACAAAATTAAAGTTTCGATGCATCTCTCTACGTTAAAAACTATATTGGGCACTTCTGTAAAACCACAATGACTGAGATCCATCTTGGTGACTAACATTTTGTCATCATGCTGGCTCTGGCAGCAAGATTCCATTCCCCCCATCTTGCTGTATCACTAAAACGACCATATTTAAAAACAAGATTATCATCCAATTTGTGATAGTAATAAATGTAAACTAAAAAAAATTCTTGTGCAGATCAAGTCTAAATAAATATTGAAGCATCTGCATGCAGCTGGACAAGCCATTTAAATTTTATGCGTTATCAACATTAAACTTAAATTCTCATTATTCTTTTCTTTAAAATTCAAAAGCAATTTCAAAAAAATAGTGCACTGACAGCTATATAGAGCTATATACAGTAAAGTTGCCACTACAGTAAAGTACAGTAACGGTATATAGTTGCCAATTAATAAAATACACTCTTACCAGAATTAGAGTTGTACAATATTTTTGTAAACTTTTTCGCTTTTTGAAAAATGGGATCATTTAGCCGAAGTCCTTTTCTCACGATTTGGTTTCATTTTCTATTTCTCATGAACTTTTCATTAATGTGAATATTGTCTAAAACTTTGTATCGTACTATCATCTTTTACAAGATCAACTGAACCTAAAACCAATCTCACGTCACTCGCGTTATTGCCATGATTTAAACCGTGTCTGGCTTTTTTAAAATACTATTTAAATTCAGATTAGTCCTCAGTTGGACCAATTTTTAATTTTGTTTATGATCCAGTTTTGTGTGTGTGAATAACTCTGTCTCGGCTCGGGCGAGATTGTTTAATGGGAGCAAAATAAGCAACGTGTCGTTTTAACATGCCCTGCCTCCCCTTTAACAGTAACTGATTGCCTATAGCAAATGCAACGCAGCAATCAGCCAATCAAGCAACGCAATCAACTAAACATCAAACATGTGGTTCTCAAATTTGGATTTTCATAAACTTGCATAGGAAAATGTCTGTAATAAGTAAACGGAAAAATTGCCTGATTTATAGAGGTAGCAGTTGCTTACGTAGTAGATTAGTACTGTCAGTTCTTAGCGGTAAAGCGGTGAAAATAAACGATATCAGATCTTCAGATGACGAACCGGGACTACGCGGTAAGTCCGCCTGCATTAAAACAATCAAACCATGTATCATTTTTTTTTGTTTGGAAATAATGCATTAATTAAACGTATTCTTGTCGTTTGTACATATCTTTCGTTTTAGAATATGAAGTCAATTTAATCAGGCTTCTAGATAAAATAACAAATGGTACAGCAATCGAAGTAAATGAAACCGGCACTAGCCTTTACTTTCAACCTGGATTGCTTCATGGAGGTGACTTTTCTCATGAATGTTGTACTTTAAGGGCTATTTCTTATTATTTGGAAGTTTTGATGGCTCTTGGACCGTTTTGTAAGAAGCCTGTAAACTGCACCTTAACAGGGATTACCAATGCTAAAGTATGCTAGTTGATTAAGTAATACGTTTTATAAGATAAGCAGAAGCTTAGATGATAATCCAAATATTACTGGTAGTGATTTAAAAATTACAACCTGACATGAAAAGCCTGAAATTTTTATTGGATAAATTTTTAAATCACAAAAAATCCCAAAGAATCTTGTTTGTATTTTTTAAATATTTTTCAAAACCTTTTTTTTTTTTAAAGCTGTAGCAATATCTATTTTATATGAAACATTTTTTTCCTTGCTTGCTGATGCATTATTTAATTCTTATAGGAAACTAACTAATAATCATTTTGTTTTGCTAGAATGAAATATCTGTGGATAGCATGATATCTGGAGCCATACCAGTTTTGAAAAAATTTATGCTAGGAGATGATGCTCTAACGCTGAAAATTATTAAACGAGGAATGGCTCCCCAAGGAGGAGGCGAAGTACAATTTTCTTGTCCATCAAGGAAACAGTTGCGGTCTGTTCAGGTTAGAAAATATTTGGTATTACTTGATGAAAGATTTTGTTTATGAAATGTTACATCAATGTCTTTTAAAACTTAGGCAACAGACATGGGAAAGGTAAAAAGGATTCGAGGAATCGCCTACACGGCTAGAGTATCTCCGGCTTTTGCGAATAGGATGGTAGAATCCGCGAAAGGAGTCCTCCTTAATTTTTTACCGGACGTGTACATACACACAGACCATTGCAAAGGGGACAAAGCCGGAAAATCACCGGGTAAAAAATTTAAATTTAAATTAAAGTCTTGTTTTTTTTATAATTTTACTTATCAGAAAGTAAGAAAAAAATTTTACTTCAGGATTTGGAATAAGTTTATGTGCCGAAACCACTGCAGGAGTTTACCTAGTTTGTGACGGGCATTCTGTCGTACCTGGAGGGGGCGTGCAGCCGTCGCTACCGGAAGACGTGGGCAAAGAAGCCGCATATCATCTTCTAGAAGAAATATACAGAGGCGGGTGCGTTTCCTCTAGTTTTCAAAGTCTCGCAGTATTGTGGATGATGTTGACTCAAAAAGACATATCTAAGTATTTGACCGGCCCTCTATCCCCTTACACGTAAGTACCGGGTGCTTTCCGTTAATTGTATGTGTCTCAACTAATTTTGCATGTTTTTTAGAATCAAATTCTTGCGGCAAGTTCGAGACTTTTTCGGGCTTGCTTTTAAATTGGAAACGAAAACGAAGAACCAAGAAGAAGAAGAACTTCAAGATGGTGGTAATAAAATCGTGCTTACGTGTTTAGGAATCGGTTATTCAAATTTAAATAAACGGACGTTGTAACATTCAAAGTAAAAGATATCGAGTAAATTTCTAGATTCAAAATGTGCGCGAATTTATAATTTGGATTTTTTATTTATATAGAACAAAAATTATTTTTACTATCGGAAAAAAATCTGCAAATAATTTTTTTTTAAAGTATTTTAACACATGTTTATTACAAAAAAAATTAATAATCCGCTACTTATAAACATTTTTACATAAAGCCTTTTTCCGAGTGGTTTTTTTCAACCCTTTTCATTTCCCAAATCTTTTTTCGGCTTCAAATTTCTTGTAAATTGTATATAAACTTAATAAAATGCGTCGAAAACAAAAATGACTATAGAGGAAAGCAAATATGTAAACTTGAAAGAGCGACTATGGCTCTGCAGCAAAATCTTTGAAACAAAAAAAAGAAGAGAAATCAGCAGGAGTTAAAAAAAAATTGCTGCTTGCGTATTTTAAAATTTTGGCCCGTTTCTATAAATATTATAGGAAACTTAAGGCACATCACTTTTTTTTAAGGCCAAAGAAACTTTTATAAGAGCCAAGAAAAAGTTTTTTTAAGATCAAAGAAGATTTTTATTACCGGTACAAGAATTAATAAATTTTTAAAGCTGATTGCGAGTACTGCGAGTTTTTGGGGGATCGGAAATAAAAAACAAATGAAAATATATTTGCCGTTATCATTTCTCTTTTTTGTTATCTTGTTCACGAGGATCCTAATTTTCAAAAGTAACATCAATTTTTACATAAAACTTCACTTTTAATGGAATTTTTATATTTTTTACTTTATCTTTAACGTGCGAAATTACGTGAAGGTTAGCGTCTAAAAGTTTTCCGATTATTTGTCAAAAATAAAACATGGCATTGAATTTTAATAAAACGTGGGCAAAAGTAAATGTAAGGCCTTAATTTTTTTTATCGACAGTCCTCTTTTTTTTTAAAAATTGTTTTAGTCTGTTGGAAAACCAAGTAAAAAATTTCCGATTAAAAAAATTGTTTAAAACAGAAAATCCGTGAAGCTTTTTGTGATTTTTAAATCGTTTATCCTTGCTTCGTAATAATAAAAATTTTTTACTTCTTGAATTCGTTTGGTCGTTTGACTTTTCCCCCGAAGAACTGGTTCAACCTCGGTGCATTTGTTTTCCTTTCTGTGCGAAAAAATACATGCCGGAGAAATAAAGAGAATGAGTTTAGCCTCTAGAAAAAAACCACTATAAAACGGTGTAATAAATTAAGTAATATTTCACGATGGTAATATCGGTTTAAGCTATATAGCTGTATTGATTAGGATTATCTTTGTCTCTTTCCATATAATCTCTATCTATTAAAGATTCTATTCTTTTTTTGAGGTCCGCAGGCTGAAAAAAAGAAAAAAGAATAAAAAAGTGACGAAAGTAAAATCTTATAATTAATCGGCGAAGTCTCCCATACCTTAACTGGAAATTTAAGTTGATTAAACAATTCGGAAATGAGAAGATTATGCGATAGCGTTTTCCTCATTTTCATTATTCTTACGATGGCTGCATCAATCTGATACTGTCGGTCTTGAAACACTCGTTCTTCGGTAGCTTTCTGTTCCTCGTTCTGAAAAAAAATATAAATATTAGTCAGGAAGTGATTTAAAAGAATAGGTATTTTCAATTTTTTTTTACTTACTGTTTCTTTCATTTGAATTTGATTAATTTTAATTCTAAATAATTTATTAGAAAATTCGTTATTAAAAGTGAACCTGTCTTTGTCTTCGACATCCCTGCCGCGTGGGTTCTTTTGAAGAACTCTAGCTTTTCCGCAAGCTAAAGATTGAAGAGTTCTCCGCAGTTCGCTATCCTGTGAAACGATAAACACGTTAATTTTATTTCCGCTAAGAGGTCGAAATTTTTCTTACCTCGATGGCGGTCGCGGTCCGAATGTCCTCTAACGAAATTTCGTCTGTTTCGTTGAAGAGCAACAGCACGAGAGCTTGAAACAACGATACCTGCAGTTCTTTTTTTCCTTGGGTAGTCTATAAACGAATAAAGAAAATAAAATTATCGAGATGTCACACATGATACTCCAAGGAAAAAGCGGATCTTGCATGCTCACTTGATCGAAGGTTGCCTTTAAAACGCAGTGGCCCAAAGTAGGCTGCCACTGCAATTTCCTTCCGCTGTGTTTCAATAAATAAAACTTGTTAAAAACGGTTTGATACTCTATCATTTCGATCGGAAGATTGACTTGAAGCAAAGGATAATTCGGCCAGTAGCCCATTGTTAAAATGTTGACCGTCAGGTCGATACCGGTAAGATTCGAGTGTTTAAGATTTGCCATGTACTGTAAGAGAGAAAAATAAAAGAGATTGCAGTCAAGTTTGCATCAACGTGTTTACAACCAACACAAACTTACTTGTTTGAAAGCAATATTAATATCTCTGTTTAACTCCATATCTTTAAACATTCCTTCGAGTTTGGAAGTAAAACCCCCTCCGCACTCTTGTTTTAATTTCGAAAGCATACTTTTTTCGGCGTCTACGCTTGCCGACTTACCGACTAATAATCTTTTGGCCAAGTCCTAAAAATGTACAAACAATTTTAATAATATACAAGAAGAAAATCGGCACGAGTGACATTACCTTTTTATAAAAGGCTTCGAAAACATCTTTCCCGTGTATAAACCTAAACAAGACCATTATTTTATCTAACAGCCTTTCTAGTTCTTCTTCCGTCCATTCTTTATTACCAGCCCGCAATTTCGAATCTACAAACTTGGCTGGAAAAAAAAAGAATAGTTTCCGTTTGAATTTTCATCGAAGGCAAATTCTTTTTCAGGAAAATCAGCAAAAGGAAATTTTTTGCCATAAAAAGAAGGCTGCTTACCTATTAGCTCGGCCGGCTTGTTTGCTCGTTGATTAATGAAGTATTCGAAGGCTTCTTTCAATGAATTAGCAAACTTTTCGTTCTTTTGAAAACAATACGAAACCATAAAATCCATTTTATCTTTAAAATCTAACAGTTCTTGCACCATCGTCCTGTCTTTTTCCGGGACTATAACGATGGTCCTTCCTTTTTTCTGTAAATTAAACAATTACATGAAATTACCACTTTCTACTTTGCTAATAAAACCTTCTTACCTTTATGTAAGTGTTAAAATTTATGCAGAGTTCGGAGAGACCGTTTTTAACCCTTGTTAGCAGGTTGTAAAGTAAGGTTAATTCGGGTATTCGATTTTCTTCTAGTAAATTTTCCAAACCTTTTTGAAGTATAGTAGACAAATGCTCGCTTAGAAGTTGTTTTTCTACGGTATGAATTAGGGGCCACCTGAGACGAAAAATTAAAAAAAAAAAAATTATAGCACAAAAATCCATTTTTTACATCGATTGATCGGTGGTACTAGTCTTACTCACTTGGTGGACGAGTCTAAATAATAGAGCAATCTTTCATTTTCTTCTGACAGTCTTTTGTCTACGTGACACAAGTAAACCGAGACCTCTTGTTCATTTATTAGTTTTTGACCTTCTGCTGAATAAAGTCTTTCTGTGGCAATAAGGAACCTAGGAAAAAATTGAGGTTTCATTACCTGCCATTTTCAATTCTATGTCACTAAAAAAAAAGCTTACTTGGCCTCGAATGCCTCCTGATAGATCTGCAGATCGGTAAGCATACGTAGCAAGCTTTTGAGCAAAGTCCTATCGACGGCGTCGCCTTGCCTCTCTTGCTCGATCAGCATCAGTAAACCGTCGACCGTTCTGTTTTGAACCACCGGGTTTAAAATTATGTGCCTCCTGAACAATTCCAATCCCATATCCCTGCAACAAATTTTTTCGAGAGTGAAAAAAGTTTTATCAAGCATTCATCACGGTTTCATCAAGCAATTTTGTAGAAATGTTCAACATACCAAATGGAATAAATAGAAGGATTTTGAAGCACATAAGTTCTGTCTAAATAAAGAAAAATACTTCTGATCATGATCATTTGTTGGCAATGAGATTCCCAGCAATGATTCATTCTTTTAAGACACAGCTCTTTATCCATGTTTTCCTGAAGAAATTCTTCTATGTTTTTCTTGATGTGTTGTTCAGTTAAAGCTTAAATTAAATTCATCAACATTTTTTTATTAATTAAATTGCATGAAGAAATTTTGTTAATGCTTGATTGATTATAAACAAAATGTGACCAATTGAATATGACCAAATAATCAAAAATGAGGTGTATTAATGCTAAAGTAAAAATAAGCAAAATAATTATTTACCTGACAAGTTATCATATAAAGTGGAAGCCATTTTATGGTTACACATGTTCTCGACTGCTTGATACAGTTCCTCAAGACTGTACTGAATCGATTTTGAACTCTGTATAGCTACTACTGCTTCTTTTAGTTTTTCCCATGTTTTCTCTTGATAATTTTCGGGCAGCTTTGGAGTATCTAAAAGAAAAAGGTAGGACTAGTAGAATCAACAAATATAACGTTTACAAACATAGCGAAAAAAGTAGATGGGAAAATCCTTATCATTGCTAAAACCCTTGTATTTTGGTTAATGTTAAAAGCATAATGGTTATAAGTAACAAAAAAAGAAGGGTAAAAACAACTGGAACTCAGTTTCTGACAGCTTCTTGAAAAGCTTTAATTTTATCAAGACAAATTTTAAAAAGGCATGTTAATATTGTAACAAAGTGTGTTGTTACTAAAATGAAAATTATAAATCTTGAAGGATTAAATATTGTCAATAAGGAAAATTTTAACAAAATGGCCGCTGGAAACCGAATTATTGCTTACAAAATAACTACATACCTTTAAAATTTTTTATGATGAGCTTTTTGGCCGATCCGGGCTTAGAAGTTAATAAACTCGCAGAGTTTTTATTCACTCCGTTAGGATTAGGACTCAGAGCCGAGAAATTTGCTCGTTTTTGAGTCGTTGTATCCGTCATATTTTCACCTTTTTGTTTTAATTTTTTCGAAGGAAAATTGTCGTTCAACGATCTTTTACCGTTTTTCCTTTGTATGTTTTCGTCCCCTGCCCCGAGTATTTGAGTTTTATGTGTATTTGACATAGAATTGCATGTCCTGGCCGGAGCCACAACTATTTAATTGATTTCCATAAATGAAAAAAATGAATATTATAAATTGATTCCGTCCATAGTTTTTACCGAATCAGCCCATCAGGCAATTTTAACTTGGAAAAGTTGTCGTCTTGGGCGACGCGACCCGACGAGCGACGACGAAAAAAAAGTCGTGGAACTAACCATTATTATTTTTAAAAGATATGGCGTGAAAACAAAAAATTTTGCGTAAAAATGTTTTTTATAAATTATGGCTGAAGTTTTATTACAGAATGCTTTTAAATTCGCAGCTCTGACCCTAAATTATGTGTCTCCCTCAGTTTTGGCCGACGTTATTCTTCATCCTTTTGACTTTGCTACCGTTTTGTTGCAAATCGGCTATAATCCAGAAGGAATCAAAGATGAAACCGTTACTTTCGTTTCCGTAATCATACAATACGCGTTATTGTAAGTATTTAAAAAAACATATATTTACTCTGATCATTCTTTTTCTCAAAAAAGTGAATCCTTTTTTTTTGTAGCACGTTATATATACCGTACCTTTTGACGTCCATGCAAGGCTTGCAGATAATGGGAATGCCTCATCCGAGCATATTTTATTATGTGAGTTACATTTACAAGAAAGAAGGCTTCGGAGGATGTTACAGAGGGTTGACACCGAAAATTATGGAACGATTGGTAATGATCCATATCAATGATTCTGTAAAACAAGTAATAAACAGAGGTCAGAACAAAACCTTCCAAAATGCGTTCGAATGGCGAAAAAAATCTTCAAGCAACTAAAAATTTTGTAGGACCTATCCGCAGAAATGTTATTGCTCGAATAAACCGAGATCAGTTGGAAGAAGATCAATTTTTGAGGAGTCTCGTTAATAATATTTGTTGCCAGTTTTTCGCGGTGTTGGCAAGCCATCCTTTTCACGTCATCATGATCACGAGTTTCGCGGATTTCATGTATAACAAACGGAGCACCATGTGTCAGCTCGCAATCATGATCTATAAAAGAGACGGATATTACGGTTTCACCATCGGCCTGGTCTGCGATGCGTCTTAATAGGTTTGAATACCGAACCTTAGTTCTACGTGACTCTTCGTCCTGTTTCAGGCTCCGCGATTGGTAGGAGAACTCTTGTCGCTGGTATTTTCCATGATATACACGAGAATGATAACCAAGCAAATTTCATCGAGGCCCGAGGAAGCAGAAGAAAGAAACATTACCGAAAACGTTATCGCAGAGGCTAACTATTTATCGGAAATAAACAGGTATCGAAAGACGGAATAGGTTTGGGGTGTGATTTAGAAACTTCTGTTTTTTTCTCCCAATTTCTTCAAAAAATTAATTTTAATAAAAATTAAAAGGGGTCGCCAGGAAAAGGAAAACCTTTTCGCATCCTTTTTTTAGCGACCCCTTTCGAAAAAGACATCTCTCAAAGAGACGGGACGTCGCAGGTCGTCCGGGATGGAAGAGGCGGAGAAAGACAACGGCGAAAGAGACGGCGACCTCCCAGGGCAGCCATCTTCCGCTCAGGACTTTGCAAGCTTTTCTGAAAATTTCCCGGGGAACGAGGAAAGTCGCGGGCAGTTCGGAGCAAGACAAGATCGTTCCGCTTTTGGAACCCTGTTAAATTATGTTCCTTTGACGTCGAAATTTTTTTATCACGTCGTAATGAGAGACTACATCGCCAAAAAAATTTCTCATCCTTTTTTCCTGGTCTGTCATTGCATGATTGTGTTGGACACTGGATGGGAAAAACTACCGTTGATACCTTACGTCCGACCGATGGTAAAATTCGTACACGTGTTTGTCCCGAGAAGGAACAGGGTGGATAGCAAACCTTAATAATTTATTTCGATCTTTGTTTCAATGTTTATTCTGAACTTCAACAATGTTGGGCTGAAAAAATTTAATAAAAATCAACGATTCAATAAATCGAAAACGAAACATCATAACAAAAAAAAAAGGAAAAAACAAACATATATACTTTGCAATTATCAACGACTCAACGATCAACTTTTTTTTGTAATGGCACACTTTTTATCAATTAAAAGCTGATGAATGTAAATGTCTTCGTTTCCAGAAGTGTCTACCAAAATTAATCCCAACATTATGTTGTTCGGATTTACAGGATCACGATTAATTTCTACAACGGTGGATACAAACTCTTTATCTACAACGAGGTTTTGGAAATGAATACAGTCTATTGCCGACCAATCTTTATTTACGGGTGCGATACCTGCTCAAAATAATAATAATAAAAATCAAACGAGGTTACGGTAAGAAAAAACCATCTTTCACGATAGAAGACTCACCTGATAATTTGGCTCGAATAGCCTGATAAGGAAAGGTTTGAAATTCAATCGGCAATAACATCAGTCTTTCTAGAGGCACGAGGACAAAGTCTCCGAAATCGCACAAATAAACGGAAAACATCGAAGAGCCTAGGTCTAGGTGCAAACAACCCCTGAAGAGAAAGAGAGAGAGAGAGAGAGAAAATCAATTCAAATGCAAAAACCGATTTTGAATTTAAGTAAAAAGCGATCGAAGATCCTCACCTGTACCAGTTACCATCTTCGTGTTTGGCCGCATATAACTCTCCAATGACACAATCTTCACCTCGCAGAGGAGGGGAAGTATGCTGCCTTCCGCAAAATTCTTGTAGTTTTTCCATAAAAGCATAAAGTTCGCTTTGACTTCTTAAAGGTTGAATCTGAGAAATAGGAATGAAAAAATAATGTGAATAGTACAGGAATCTGATTTTTCGGTTTTGCCGTGTCAAAACTAAATTACCGTAAACAAATCGGGGCTGGCGGCCAAAGTGACAAAAACGTCGAAATATCTTCCGACTGCCGGAATGAAAGGAGCCATCAATTTTTGGCACAAAACGTTTTCTAATCCGACCACGACGGATTTCCTTCTCGACTTGCTTTCTTTCCTGAAATTTTCCAAAATCAGAATTTTTAAAAAAATCAAAAAATTCGATTTTTACAAATACTAAAATTCTTACTTTTGTGACCTGGATTCTTCCAATATAAGATTGTTGACCGAGGTAAGGGCATTGTCAGAACTCGAACGCTTAAATAATTCTACGAGGGGCAATTTCCCTTCGAATCCAACCGCTTTGGCTAGTACTAGCTCGTCCGGCGGAATCAGTTCTCGAATTTTGGCAGCGATTTTAGCATTAAAATTATTAAGGTTTACCAAACGCACTTGCAGGGTTTGCGGAGGTATGCGGGCTAAGCAAGTTGACATTTTCGAAAGGCTGTAAACGTCCCCTATCGACGCTCTTTGAAGGACTCCGCTATCGATAAATTGGACATCTACGTGGTCCGCATCTTCCTTCCTTAATACTTTTGCACGATTGTATTTTTTGGTTTTTTCGCACCTGTAAAAATCGTTTCTTTTTTACAATGTCTATTCTTGCAATACAATGTAATAATAATAAATTCTTGAAAAAAAAATTCTCTACTGCGTTTTGATCACGAGATTTTTGCTCAAATAAAAAAATTACCTTGTTAAATAGAGGTCCGTGAAATTTATTGATTGGCAGTCGCAGACGGCGTTTTTGTCGCACCCGGTCGCCGTCTGTTTGAATATAATTCTAGCTATGCGCGAGACCGATTCTTTGTTGGTGATAAGGTATAAGTCGCCTTTATCGGTTATTTCGGAAACGAATACTTCTTTCAGCTGATTAGTCTTAAAATAAAAAGAAATTGCATTTCTTTCTAATATTGCAAAAAAAAAAAAAAAAAAAAAGTACCTTTTCTAAAGTTGGCGGAAGTATCTCTGATACGATCAAATCCAACAACATTTTATTGACGTTGATGTCGTCTTCCGTGGAAGTATCCCAAAAAACTACACTGGCCACACTTTGCCCCAAGTCCGAAAGCGTTACGATTTCGGCGATGAAAATGTTTCCCAAAAGCTTGTCGAGAAGCAGAAGCTTTACGCCCTCGTCGTCGGCAAAGCAGTCTAGTTCGTGCAAAGATAACGATATAGCCTGCAAAACGTTGATATTTGAGAATCTATCTCGTTTGCGAGAAAAAATAATGAGGAATTTCACCTGTGGGGGAAGGTCAAGAAACGACGGATCCAAGTAATACAACTTTGATATTTCGATATCTTCTTCTTCTCCGTTGTCTATGAAAAATACCGATCCTCGGCCATTTTCCTTGCTCTCCAGAAACTGTACTCGATTCCAAACTTCGTCGACGTTTACTGCATAATAGCCGTTCTGGCTGGGTAAGGACACTTTTTGGTTCGGTGGATTTAATTCCAGATGGGTCATCATTAAATCGTAGGCTTCCTGCAACAAACGGAAGAGGAATTCTTTATTATCTTTTGAATTCTTTTTATTTCAAGGACGTAAAAATTTTTGCTTACACTATATTCGTCTCCGATCAAACGGCACGCTATTCGAGAAGAATCGTGAACGTTAACCACGTAAATTTCCCAGTGGACGGAAGCAGGCAACTTTAACGGAGGTGGTACGTTGGGAAAGTTTTCGATGGAATCGTTGCTCTCAGTTGTCCACTCGATTTCTTTCTTTTTGTAGATGATGCACCTTTCTTCGTCTAACACGCTTGTCACTTCGAAATCCGGGAATTTTTGAATTATTTCGAACCAGTTTTCGTCCAATGGCTCGCCAAATCTTTCTTCGTACAAGCCGGGGAGTTTGTTTCTCCAAATCCCATAGCTGGTACCAATCAATTCTAACAAACGTTCCGTAACAAGCTTTTCTCTTTCCGTCAACTTGCTATTAGAAAATTTATACTCCGAGCAAAGAAAATTGTAAGCTTTTTTAGCAGCTACTTGTCGGGCAGATTTCTCGTCGGGCTGTTCCACAGGGAACGAGGAGAAAGTGTAATCTTTTCCTAGCGAGACTTTGCTTAAGAATAGAGACGAATCTTTTTCGGTAGCGAAAACTTCGAAAACCGGATCTGGAAGTGTTCTTAAAGAGCAAAGTTTTTCGAGTTCAGCGATCCAATCTTCTATCGTCGTCGAATTGTCGACGATCGGAGCTTCTTGCGATTCCTCCAAAGCTTTCGACGCTTTTTTCGAAACCGATTCGCGGGCTTCTTCGAGAGTTCCAGCTTGAGGAAAATCAGTTTTGAAACAAAAATTTTCCCCAATTTCTACCTTGCAGCCGTATTTTTTCACACCGTTCGAGTCTGTGACAAGCGTCACCAACCAAGTCGGAGGTGGCAAACCTTTCGAAAGGCACAGTTCTTTTAATTTTGCCTCGTGGTCCGACTTTTCTTTTACCGGCAAACTTCCTTCTTCCTCAGGGTCCGTCTTCATGTGAGCAAGTTTTTGCTGAACCGACGATTTTAAAGCGTCAAGTCGGGATTGGACGCCGTTCTTGGAGCGAGTTCTTGTCTGATTTTCGAAATCGTTCGGCTTACGGACGGGAGAAGAAGACGCTTTTGAAGAACATTCCGAAGAATCTCGGCTTCGAGAAGAAGAGTATTTTGTAGATCTCGTTTTTTTCAACTCGGAAGGTAGCGCGGTTGGAACGTAATAGTCTTCGAAAGCGTCGAACGGTATCGCGTCTTCGTTGCCAGCCATTTCAAAAACATCTTTCGGTTCAACCTTTTTCTTTGCAAGACGAGAATCTTTGGTAATCGCTCCGAAATTTCGTAAGGTTCTGCTCAAAAACTGGTTATTCTCGATTTTATTTTCCGCTCGATCTTTGAAGATGGCTTTTTCCGCGATATCTTTTTTAAAAGTCTTAGGGGCCGGCTCGTCTTTTTCCGTCTTGCTCCTTTTTTCTACAATATCCTTTTTCTTGTTTCCTATCGAAAGAATCTGAAAGCACAAATTATTAACAGAAACCCCTGGCTACAATCAGAAAGAGAGTCGTTGTAAGTTTTGTTTCAATCTGTTGAAAACTTGCCTGCTTTTCGGTCACTTGCTTTGAAAACTTTGGAGCTATTTCGTAGGAATGTTTTTTAAGTGGAACATTAACTATTGCTTGCTTGTAAACGGAATGATAACCGGAATGAATAGGCCGCCTACGTTTTTTAGCACCCTGTAAAAAGCATCAAAAAATATAACGCTGAGATAATTAATATACCTAACGAGATAGTAATATAAATTTGCATAGAATAACTGAAAAAAAAATTTCTATCATGCATTGCAAGCCATCAATTACTTTAAAATTAATAGGTAAGCACTATGTTTCTAGAATGTGAATGATTTGTTTAAGGTTAAATAATGCTCACCATTCTGGATCTAATTTTCTTTTTAGCATTCTGCTCACTGACTAGAGAAGAAATATGGGCAGAAGAAGATTTTGCAACTGCTTCTACACGATTGCCTATCAGGGTAAAGTCTTTTGATTTGCTTTTAAAAAATTGGTCCAGACTTGAATAACCTAAAACTTTTAATGGGATCTCTGTTCCATGTGTTTCTCGATAATCCCCTGCAAAATAAATTAAAACATAATTGTAAGTCAGACAGGAAAAGTTATTTCACCCATCCATTAGACAAGATTAAGCAGTACTTCAACTTGCCTCTTACGTCATTTAAATTAAGTCCGCCTTTGCTCGAGATTATAATGGCACGTAGATTAGACACCAACTCCTCTTCTTCGTTATTGCCAGAAGACATCTTTAGAAAGAATAAAAAATGATTAATCACTCAGTATTTGTATAATTATAAAATTTCATGGATCAAGATATGATTTTTGTTAGAGAGTTATAATTTAAAAATTAATATTGATTGATCAGTAAAAAGTAGCTCAAAGATCTAAATTAGATCGATTAATAATTGGTACAAATTCAGTAACAATTGATTATGAGTAAAAATTAATTTAAATTTTTTAAATAATATTCAGAACTTAACAAAAATTTAAGATTAGGTTGTGGTGTAAGCTGCTGAAAAAAGCAACCAAGCAACAAGCTTCAGTGAGTGACTTAATGCTCAGGCAATATAATGCAAACTCAAAAATATTCTATGAATGACAATGACAAACCTTTATGCCACTACCTTAATGCTCGTTAAGAATATGCCTCGATGATATCCAATTTTAACGATTTAAGATGCCCACGAATGACTTAAATGTTATGTCGTTCCTACTCTAAATTTTGAAGCAAAGAAAATTCTAATAATCGTACGACTTACTTCTCGTTTAAAATGGAAATGATGCCTACTTTATGCAAAAATTTCAACATTTATAGAAATCTACTTTCGCTGTAAAAACAGAGACAAGCAAGTAATTTGTGATCTACTTCTACTATAATACTGTTAGAAATGAAATAAGTTGATTTTCGTTTCGTTTTGACACTTGGCAGTTTTGCCAATGCCAGCCTATCATGATCGAAGAGTCCTAAAATAGGAGGAGGACGGACACAGAGACAGAGTGTCATGGGCTCGTGGCAGAGTCTATTCGCCTCATTCATTCATTCACGATTCGTGCGAATCACGATGGTTTTGGTTTTATTCATTCCAACTACCACAAAATGGCGTAATGGCGATTGTTTACCTTTTTTTTATGATTATAACGGAACGGTTGTTCAATTGTGCCCACTACTATATGGTATTGCTATAACTAAAATTTGTCCACGTTTTTTTAAGACGTTTATAACATCATTAATCGTCCAGGTTTAATGTTTAAATTACATAAAAAAGTACCTGTTTTTTTTTTGGTTTACACCACGACTCACGAGAACGTAGGATTTATTTAATGTTTTGACGAAAGATGCATAAAGTATAGCATAACCTCCTCAATGAAAATGGATTCTTTTAACATTAACCTTACTTCATGTGAAAAGTTAATTAACTAACAGAAATTAAGAAAAGTTAATGCTTATTTTATTATTGTAACTGCATTTCCATTTGCATCAACTATATATACAGCAGAAAAAGTCAAAGATTCTTTGCTTCACTTCAAAGATGATCACTTTGGTTTTTATGTTTCTGTTATGTAAGGGTTTGTTGTTACACTCTCATTTTCTTCTGTTTAAACAATAAAATTTCCTTTTTTAAAAAGTCTTTTAGTTTCTCTGCCATTTACAACAGCAGCTAATAGTACGGACACAAGAAACTGAAGTTCAAATTGTGTTAAAAAAATACATACAGAATTTGGATTTTTGATTTTTTTTATTGATTCCATTTTCTACAAATCAGTTAATTAACATGAACTGTTATAAAATAGCCAAAGATGCAAAAGATAACAATGAATAAATAATTATTCAAGCTCTGAGTACTTAATTAAAATTGCCATTAAAACATCATGATGAAAAAGTACTTACGATTATAAGTAAAAGGACAATAAAATATTCACAATTAGTTACACTAAGGCAATATATTTCCTTTGAAAATATGCTGTATAATTTATTATAAGATCGTACAAGATTTTTTTGCTTTATGGTTACAAAATTGTTTAAAAAAAAAAAACGCACGACGGTATCTTATTTGCACCTAGCTGAGCTATGATTTTAAACTCTTTTTGTTAAACACCCAAAGCATTCATCTTTTTATTTTCAAAGTATTATTACAACTTTATAAAAAATCAAACACATTATTTTATTGATTTGCAACTAACTTGTATCACTCTTTAATGTAAACGTTAACGTCAACGGTTTTTCTTATTTTCAGAAAGTTTTAAAAGATAATAAAAATTTGATTGAAAAAACAAAAAAAAAAAGTTGTCAGAGCTGTATTTGAATGAAGTTGTTTCAAAGTTTTCGTGCGTTCTTTTAAAAAAATATTGCAACAAAATATATAAATAACATTTTTCGAAAGTGATATATCGTTTTCGAAATGATTCGAACACAGAAAACCAAACGGAGCAGATCTAAGATATCGGCTTGCCTTCCGGTATTGTCGGGGACGTCGGATTGGTAGCGTTAGCTCGTTTTGCAGTTTCTTCGCGAAGAGCTTCGTCGAAGCTTTGCATAGAACTGGATCGAGAAGAGGACACTTTCGTCTAAAACCAAAAAAAAATTCGTCGTTGATACATCAAAGTCGGGCGAAGAAATTTTAAAAACGACGCTCTTTACCTTAACGTTTTCGTATGCGGAGCCGACCTTTTCTTCGAGGGATCTAAAACTTTCGGAGTTCTTGAGCTGACCGATTTTATGCGTGAAGCCACCGGTAAGGCCCCCAAGCAAAGTCCTGGTGCTTTCGGCCGTCGCTTTTACCACAGATTCAGTCTTTTGATATCTGCAAGTGACGAACACAAACGTAACCAAAGTCAACGGTAAAACATTTTAAAAATCAAGATTTTGACAAGAGAATGCTACACGTTTTTCGTCTCTGAAAGGTTGATACTTACATGGGAGCATCGGCGACTACTTTTCCAATATGTGTAATCTTTTCTTCCACGTTCTGGTATCTACTCGCCGACCCGACCAATAAAAGGTAAAATAAAAAATAAAAGAAATAAAAATAAAAATGAACAACTAGAAATAATAAAAAGATTTTTCGAGCCCATAAGAAAATAAACCGATAAAGAAACAAACAGAAAATTAAAAAAACAATTTTTTGAAAAAGGAAATAAAACTGTGGAAAAAAATGGGATGAATCAAACTTACACATTCGATTCTTTTACATTTCGTACTCCTTGACTTAAATCATCGGTAAGCTCTCTCCAGACGGAAATGCCCAATTTTCTTTTGAGTTCTTGCGAAGTTCGCAACTTCGATTGAAGCACATGCCTTAGAGTTTGTATTTCTTCTTCTACCTGAAACGTAAAAGAAGTTTAAGGTGTAAAAGCTTTATTCAAGTTGTAACGAATTTGCGGATCTGCTGATTTTTCACCTTAGCTAATTCTTTTTGCCAAATTAATCGTTGCTTTTCTTTTTCCTCCTCCGTCAAACCCTCTAAATCGGTTTCATCAGGAGTCACTTCGATTGGAGGCTCCTCTCCTGAAAATTAAAGTCCAAAATACGGTCTTGATTCGACTCGGAGCGGATTTCATTTTATAGATTCTCTCAATAGACTTTTGTTAAAAAAAATACCTTTTTCGAGAATTTTTCGAATTTTTTGTAAAAATCTTTTATAATTTTCTTTCCGTTTAACTTTATCTAGATAAAAAAAACTTATGCCGGTCCAATTCAGTCGAATTTTTTTTACAACGTTTCCCGATTTTATTTTTATGTATTTTATTTTTGTGGAACAGTCTTTTATCGGATCCTTTTCGATCGTATTTGAAAAGTTGGTGAAATTTCTCGTCGGCAATTCAAAATCTACTTCTGATTGATCCGAATCGGACCAATTGTACACTTCTTCGATGACCGAAACAGGCGGAGGCTCTCCCGGTTCCTCTTAAAAACAGTTTTTAAACAAATCTTACAAAGTATTTTTCCTTTTTAAACCTACTGCATTTCTTTCCCGCTTTAAATTTGTTCTTTAATAGCTTTTTCTTAAAATTAACAAGATGAACAGTCGGTGCGCGTGCACCACAAAATTTCTCGCTTATTTGCAAAAGCTTGTCTCCAAATGGCTCATCTGCATTTTACTTTAATTTAGCGTGCATCTCGGGCTCTATTCCGCCCCTTCAGCACCCCCTTCCCTCCTTAACTCTAAATTGTTCGCAAAATTCTTAACTCAAGATGATCGAAGAAAAAAGTATAAATCCTGATATTTTGCGTAACATATGCATGGTAGTCGGATTTATACCTGCATCGGGGACTTCAAAAATTTCAGTATCAAAACTTTTTTTTTTTTCTTTTTCCAGATTTTATTTTTTATCTCGGAATAACGAATTTTTCCGGAAAAGTGGAAGTGGAAAAAGTTTTCCGGTGGGGTCTTTGCTACCCATTTATAAAATATGAACGCTATCGTTGGAGCTGTTTTCGTCAAAAAAGGAGAAACGTCCACACGGGACAGAGAAACCTACGGACGGCCTTCCAAAAACCGTTTTTTTCGTGATTTCTCGACGTTTCAGGCCAAAATACGCCGAATCTCAAAATTTAGTTTTTTACATGATTACAATACTTCCTCACTCCTTTAGGTCGCTCGACAGTAAAAAATGCAAAAAATGATTAACAGAAATGCAAGCGTAGTAGGTTTCAAAAGAATAAATACCTTCTCTGGAAGAGATCTCATCGAAACTCGGAGTGTTTGTGGAACAAACGAAAGTATAAAAGTCTTCAAATTCTAAATTATCAAATTCTTCCTCGAACGAATTTTTATTTATTGGTTCGTGGGAAAATTCGGATTCTTCCAAAACTTGTCCGATTTTCGATTTTTCCTCCCCTATTCCGGATTCTTCGTAGTTTTCCATTTTCACTGAAAAACGTTTGGACCGAACCGATGCTCGACACAATTAAATATTCTTCGGCTCTTAGAACTCGACATTTTTTTCACGCGTTTTAAATCTATCGCCGGGATGTCTTTGAGAAGTTACACCCCCTCCTTCCCGAAAAAGCGTGTCCGTTTCCCGACACAGGTTACATTTTAAGCGCGGCACGGGGAATCGGTTGCCACGTCCGAAAATCGGTAACGGTGCCGTTCTCAAGAATTAAACTCGAGAGTGACTTGAGCATAAACCTAAACGAGGATAGTCTCGGTACTGCTCTTAAGTAGGTCTCGATACTTCGGCTCGGTCGAAAACGTTTGGCCTCGCTCTTGGTTAACCTACATTCTCTCCATTTTAACAAATAATTAACTTTGCGATCGATTTGTTTTTACAATTTTTTTTTTATACAAATAAGAAATATTATACATTTTAATTAATAACAAACCATAAAACGCTTTGTATTAATTTTTTCACTTTGCTCAATATTTTAATCGTTTATCAAGCATCTCTGAATAAATCAGGTTTCCAGTCTTGAATATATAGCTATCCTTCTGCTTTTAAGGCATTTAATTCTATGGTGGTGTACTCTTCAAAATCAGAAATAAAGGCAGTGCAAAAAATATTTTTATCAATCTTCTTATTAGTGTAGCAGCATGTGGACACTGTTAGAATAAATAATCCTTTTCTACAAAGATATACCTGATCTTGATAAATTGCCACACAATAAATTAATCAAAAGTTAAGACCAAAAAACATGTTTTTTACTCAAAAAATTATTTAGTATAATCTCTTTCTAAAGTCTACATTGTCATGGAGATTTGTAAAGTAGAATTATTTTCAATAAAGGCTATATAGTACGTAAAGTCAATGGCATTTATAAGATGAACATCATCATGGATGCTATTTTATTTTAAGTTGGCCACTAAAATCAAAAAATAAGGAATGATCACATTTAAGCTCAACTTTTTGTTTATGGATGTTTCCTAATACATGTCATTTGAAGAAACTGTTTTAAAATGCCAATGTGAGGGCATGTTCTACATTAATTTTGCACTTATAATAACTCTGTGGCATGATGAAATAATCTTTAATTTTTTTTTCTGCGCAGAAAAACTTAGCTTTTCAGCCATTAGCACCTTTTCCCATAAAAAAAAAAGAAAATACTTGTCATCTATTTTTCTTTTTCTCTTGATATCATTATCACATCGCAAACTAATACAATTACATTGCAAGGATTTTTATTCTTGTTGATGACAGTCAGGTTGGTCCAGAGGATGGCAATAAGAAAAATAAATAAAATTTTAAAATTAAAAAAAGGCTAGAAACAAGTAACAAGAGCTCTTTAGAAGCAAAATTCTGATAAATGGAAAATAATAAATTGCTTTTGCCATAGAAAAGAATGAGTCATATATCTTCCCTATGATCGTGAATGACTTAAGCAATTTTCAGCTATAAATGAATATTAAAAACAGACAAAAAGTCCAATTTTTAATTATAGTAAACATTCAGTTACGTTTTGCGGATTTTTAATTAGTACGAAAGATTAAAAGAATCGGTGTCAATGCAAACTTTCACAGCGACAGAGAAACGCGTTCGATTTAAATGACGGTATTTTCTAATTTATCGCCGTCAAAAGAGCAAGTATTTTCACGAAATGATTTTGCTCGACAAGAAAGGCTTTCGAATAAACTGGTCGGTCCGACAGGAATGATTACGTCGACTACATTTCACAAACTTTCAATCGGCGTATTTTATCTTACCTATTGAATGAGAACTCATCCTTTAGTATTTCGTCCAAGAGAGTAATAGGCCTATTTATTTCTTTTGTTAAATATAAACATCGAAAATGATTATCAATTGACTGTTTATTATTTTCCTTTGACAGCTTGAATGGATCAATGGAAACCAAATCAGGTTAGCAAACTTGCATTGGCAGCTTTGAATATAGATACTATACAGAAAGCCAGTATAATAGTAAATATGCGATACGCCTGAAAGGATGCAGCCGCTATGGAGCGCTGCGATCGAAAAGATGCACTCAATAGATGGCATTAGTGTTTCAAAGTATTTTCTGATGCACACAAAAGATGGCATTGCAATCGCAGGTTTCAGTTTCAAAATGTAATATATCCATATAAATCATTTTTTTTGTTTTTTAGCGTAATTTTGGAATTTTTAGACGTTATAAAAAAGAATATGATAGGGAATTTTAAGCTTAATGCGACTGTGATATTGAAATAAAATAATTTTGAGTGGAAATCGTTAAAATCCCCTTAAAAAACTTTTCGATCGGTGATATGCAAAAACGGTTCATGTGAACTATCTTACTTTTTTAAAAAACAAGTATAAGTAATCGTTTAAAAGAAATGTGTGATCGTAACTTGTAGCCTTGGTAAGGTGTCATCTTATAATATTAAGATGAAGGATCATAAATTAAATCAATTGCATTGTCCGAGTAAGTATATTGATGACAAAGTTGGGGGAAAATTTTTTATCAGGTATAATGTTTCCAAATGTAAGAGAATTCATAACAGCTTGTATTTGTACTGTTATCTTTTTCGACTTTGGTTTTTGTGTATTCAAAAGTTCATACATACTTCTGAAAAAGGCGCAAGGCAAAAGATTTTCATAATTTTTAATTAAGCAACGAATTATTATGTCTGATCATCCAAAAGTTTCAACTGGGAAATCCGTTTCCCGTTTCAGATTTTGAACGGCAAACTTCCGTCCGTGTGTCCGTCTGTCCGTCCGTACACAAAGACCCGATTTTCTTGAAAACAGCTCCTACGATTTTTCTCAATTTGGCAAAGCCATACTAGAGGCCGTGACAATGAACACCCCAGCGGCGGTTTGGCTGGCCGAATTCGAATGGGGCTGCAATGGACACAACTTTGGTCAAAATACAAAAAATTTCGGACGTTTTGGTTGTTTTTGTTATTGGGGATTAAAATATGTTCAGTAATGCTCAGATGTGCCTATCCGTCTATTTTGGCCATTTTTAGGGTAAAATCATCACTTAAGAACTCGCTCCAATTTGGTGCACAGGTTCATGGGGTCGTTTTAAAAAAGCTATCCAGAAAAAATTCTCTTTAGCGGCCTTTTTTGGCCGATGAACAAAGTACCGGTTATAAGGGAGTACTCATAAGAAATGACTGAATAATTGCAACAAAGAGCAGATATAAATCCTACTACCACATGGATGTTGCACAGTGGGGTGGGATTTATCTTTTCTATTGTTCAATTTACTTTTTTTCCTTTTTCATGGAATTAGGGTAGGTTAACATTTTCTACCTGTTTGAGTATTGCAGTTTTGAATATTTTTTACTATTTTTAATCACTACCGGAGGCTATCAACTTACAACGTGAAATACGCACAAAAAAATTATTAAAGAGGTCGTATTTGAATAAGATTCAGAATGACAATTTAGCAAACGTTTTAGATTTTTTAAATTCGTTTCCGACGAGAAGGTTAGCTAAAAAGCGTACAATATTTTGTTTATTTAAATTAAAATCTTTAATAAAGGGCAAATCAGGCTCAACCCCCCCCCCCCCCCCCCCTTCCCTTCCTTTATAGTTCTTACAAGTCTATGACCTATTTAACTGTCAGCAATTTCCATATTAAAAATTTAATTAGAGCAAATTCGGATTTGGATTTGGACGTTCTTAATAAATGCTTCGCTTTATTTAATTAAAAAAATCGAGGGCCCTTGTTAAAGACTCTGAGCGGCCTTCCATTTATTAAATAATATAAAATTTCCATTTTCAAATCCATGATCTCGAATCGAAAACGCAAAGTTGGTTACTGTAAGACTTTTAGTCTGTAAAAAAGGCATATTTTTACTTGAGATTTAGAGATTTTCGAGACGAAGCCGAGAACAAGACTAGGTTTTATGTTTAAGACCTAGATGAGCCTTGAAAAAGGTGATGGTCTCGATTCGAGACTGAAATTTGAACATCATCTTGTCTACGTGAAAAAGAAAAGTGTTCAACTCTCTGTGTTAAAGGAAAATTATTATGCCTACAAACAAGTGGCCTGTTTTTCTTCAAGCTCTAAATCAAACCTATGAGTTTAAAGCTTACATATAGACATAATGAGCGAATTAAGTGGAGCAATTGATGTCTAATTTTTACATCACCACCCATAGTCGGAAAATACGTTTTGCCTCCCTAGGGAGTTTTTAAAAATCGTATTTTCCGGTAGCTCTTCATGATGTAAAATACCTTCCAGTCCAAGAAAAGCAAAGGACTTGCCCCTCTCAATCTATTTACGTAAGGCCTGGGGGCCGATTCCAAGTTAAACGAAATTCGTTTTCGTTTTCGTGGCACTTACCCATTCGAATTCGTTCGAAAATTAAACAGTATGGCAGATGTGTTCGTAATACTAATTTTTATTTTACTTAAATTAGATTATTTGAACTTGCGTCCAATAAATATTGGTTAAAAAGGCATTACGGTCGAAGTAGGTTGAATTTTAACATAATTTACTGAACATTTTGAGAAATATTAATCACTAATAAAATGTTTACTTTTTTAATGTTTTCATTCGATGTTCATTTGTCTCGCGAATTTCGTTTTTCAAAACGAGATCTAAGGGGTCTCGTTTTAAAAACGAAAGGCTGTTGCAACCAATATACGATTGTATACAAAGTTATACAAACGTATACAACTATATACAATGATATATTGCCGTATACAGCCGTATACAGCCGTATACGATGGTATAATATTTCTCAAAATGTTCAGTAAATTATGTTAAAATTCAACCTACTTCGACCGTAATGCCTTTTTAACCAATATTTATTGGACGCAAGTTCAAATAATCTAATTTAAGTAAAATAAAAATTAGTATTACGAACACATCTGCCATACTGTTTAATTTTCGAACGAATTCGAATGGGTAAGTGCCACGAAAACGAAAACGAATTTCGTTTAACTTGGAATCGGCCCCCTGAGCCGTCTCGAGGGGCAATTTTGTTTGCATTCTCTTCCATAGTAATATACTATAGCTTCCTACATTTATGCTAGGTGCAATTAACTAGTTACCTTTTGGAGAAATTGATTAAAGCTTAAGAGGACAGCTGAGGAGCCGACAATTTGAATTTTGATTTTTAAAAAAAAAGTTGTATGATCTCAACGAAGACATCCCTCCCTTGATTTGAAAACCCACAATTGCAAACTAGACAATCCTTATTTTTTTTAAATAAAATTGGGTAAAAAAATGTAAATACTCGTAAAAGCAATAAAAATGTCACTTCTTTGGTTGCTTCATTTTAGTAATAATCTGTGAGCCGCTTATGGAGTTTTTACGAATTTTACGAATGTTGTGAACCTGTCAATCGGGTACTGTAAGAAGATGTCGTCTTGATAGGAACTACCATGATCCTTAAAAAGACTGGATTTTGGAACTAAAACCTACAACTTGTTATTGTTCCTTTGGACATAAAATCATTCAAGTAAACAGTGTTTGAAGTCCCAATAAAAAATGAACGGTTTTTACTATTTTACGCTTTCAGTAGCCTCTGTGATCCGTTTAACACTAACGCCATCTGTGTATTTTTGTGGAACCAATTTTTTGATATCGCAAGTTCCCTATATATCTGGCTTTCTGTATAGTATCTATATTCAAAGTTGGCAGCATGACGTTTCCTTTGAATGCGCGTTCAGGTTGGTTTAAAGAGGCAAACCCGAACCTTTGAATATAGATACTATACAGAAAGCCAGTATAATAGTAAATATGCGATACGCCTGAAAGGATGCAGCCGCTATGGAGCGCTGCGATCGAAAAGATGCACTCAATAGATGGCATTAGTGTTTCAAAGTATTTTCTGATGCACACAAAAGATGGCATTGCAATCGCAGGTTTCAGTTTCAAAATGTAATATATCCATATAAATCATTTTTTTTGTTTTTTAGCGTAATTTTGGAATTTTTAGACGTTATAAAAAAGAATATGATAGGGAATTTTAAGCTTAATGCGACTGTGATATTGAAATAAAATAATTTTGAGTGGAAATCGTTAAAATCCCCTTAAAAAACTTTTCGATCGGTGATATGCAAAAACGGTTCATGTGAACTATCTTACTTTTTTAAAAAACAAGTATAAGTAATCGTTTAAAAGAAATGTGTGATCGTAACTTGTAGCCTTGGTAAGGTGTCATCTTATAATATTAAGATGAAGGATCATAAATTAAATCAATTGCATTGTCCGAGTAAGTATATTGATGACAAAGTTGGGGGAAAATTTTTTATCAGGTATAATGTTTCCAAATGTAAGAGAATTCATAACAGCTTGTATTTGTACTGTTATCTTTTTCGACTTTGGTTTTTGTGTATTCAAAAGTTCATACATACTTCTGAAAAAGGCGCAAGGCAAAAGATTTTCATAATTTTTAATTAAGCAACGAATTATTATGTCTGATCATCCAAAAGTTTCAACTGGGAAATCCGTTTCCCGTTTCAGATTTTGAACGGCAAACTTCCGTCCGTGTGTCCGTCTGTCCGTCCGTACACAAAGACCCGATTTTCTTGAAAACAGCTCCTACGATTTTTCTCAATTTGGCAAAGCCATACTAGAGGCCGTGACAATGAACACCCCAGCGGCGGTTTGGCTGGCCGAATTCGAATGGGGCTGCAATGGACACAACTTTGGTCAAAATACAAAAAATTTCGGACGTTTTGGTTGTTTTTGTTATTGGGGATTAAAATATGTTCAGTAATGCTCAGATGTGCCTATCCGTCTATTTTGGCCATTTTTAGGGTAAAATCATCACTTAAGAACTCGCTCCAATTTGGTGCACAGGTTCATGGGGTCGTTTTAAAAAAGCTATCCAGAAAAAATTCTCTTTAGCGGCCTTTTTTGGCCGATGAACAAAGTACCGGTTATAAGGGAGTACTCATAAGAAATGACTGAATAATTGCAACAAAGAGCAGATATAAATCCTACTACCACATGGATGTTGCACAGTGGGGTGGGATTTATCTTTTCTATTGTTCAATTTACTTTTTTTCCTTTTTCATGGAATTAGGGTAGGTTAACATTTTCTACCTGTTTGAGTATTGCAGTTTTGAATATTTTTTACTATTTTTAATCACTACCGGAGGCTATCAACTTACAACGTGAAATACGCACAAAAAAATTATTAAAGAGGTCGTATTTGAATAAGATTCAGAATGACAATTTAGCAAACGTTTTAGATTTTTTAAATTCGTTTCCGACGAGAAGGTTAGCTAAAAAGCGTACAATATTTTGTTTATTTAAATTAAAATCTTTAATAAAGGGCAAATCAGGCTCAACCCCCCCCCCCCCCCCCCTTCCCTTCCTTTATAGTTCTTACAAGTCTATGACCTATTTAACTGTCAGCAATTTCCATATTAAAAATTTAATTAGAGCAAATTCGGATTTGGATTTGGACGTTCTTAATAAATGCTTCGCTTTATTTAATTAAAAAAATCGAGGGCCCTTGTTAAAGACTCTGAGCGGCCTTCCATTTATTAAATAATATAAAATTTCCATTTTCAAATCCATGATCTCGAATCGAAAACGCAAAGTTGGTTACTGTAAGACTTTTAGTCTGTAAAAAAGGCATATTTTTACTTGAGATTTAGAGATTTTCGAGACGAAGCCGAGAACAAGACTAGGTTTTATGTTTAAGACCTAGATGAGCCTTGAAAAAGGTGATGGTCTCGATTCGAGACTGAAATTTGAACATCATCTTGTCTACGTGAAAAAGAAAAGTGTTCAACTCTCTGTGTTAAAGGAAAATTATTATGCCTACAAACAAGTGGCCTGTTTTTCTTCAAGCTCTAAATCAAACCTATGAGTTTAAAGCTTACATATAGACATAATGAGCGAATTAAGTGGAGCAATTGATGTCTAATTTTTACATCACCACCCATAGTCGGAAAATACGTTTTGCCTCCCTAGGGAGTTTTTAAAAATCGTATTTTCCGGTAGCTCTTCATGATGTAAAATACCTTCCAGTCCAAGAAAAGCAAAGGACTTGCCCCTCTCAATCTATTTACGTAAGGCCTGGGGGCCGATTCCAAGTTAAACGAAATTCGTTTTCGTTTTCGTGGCACTTACCCATTCGAATTCGTTCGAAAATTAAACAGTATGGCAGATGTGTTCGTAATACTAATTTTTATTTTACTTAAATTAGATTATTTGAACTTGCGTCCAATAAATATTGGTTAAAAAGGCATTACGGTCGAAGTAGGTTGAATTTTAACATAATTTACTGAACATTTTGAGAAATATTAATCACTAATAAAATGTTTACTTTTTTAATGTTTTCATTCGATGTTCATTTGTCTCGCGAATTTCGTTTTTCAAAACGAGATCTAAGGGGTCTCGTTTTAAAAACGAAAGGCTGTTGCAACCAATATACGATTGTATACAAAGTTATACAAACGTATACAACTATATACAATGATATATTGCCGTATACAGCCGTATACAGCCGTATACGATGGTATAATATTTCTCAAAATGTTCAGTAAATTATGTTAAAATTCAACCTACTTCGACCGTAATGCCTTTTTAACCAATATTTATTGGACGCAAGTTCAAATAATCTAATTTAAGTAAAATAAAAATTAGTATTACGAACACATCTGCCATACTGTTTAATTTTCGAACGAATTCGAATGGGTAAGTGCCACGAAAACGAAAACGAATTTCGTTTAACTTGGAATCGGCCCCCTGAGCCGTCTCGAGGGGCAATTTTGTTTGCATTCTCTTCCATAGTAATATACTATAGCTTCCTACATTTATGCTAGGTGCAATTAACTAGTTACCTTTTGGAGAAATTGATTAAAGCTTAAGAGGACAGCTGAGGAGCCGACAATTTGAATTTTGATTTTTAAAAAAAAAGTTGTATGATCTCAACGAAGACATCCCTCCCTTGATTTGAAAACCCACAATTGCAAACTAGACAATCCTTATTTTTTTTAAATAAAATTGGGTAAAAAAATGTAAATACTCGTAAAAGCAATAAAAATGTCACTTCTTTGGTTGCTTCATTTTAGTAATAATCTGTGAGCCGCTTATGGAGTTTTTACGAATTTTACGAATGTTGTGAACCTGTCAATCGGGTACTGTAAGAAGATGTCGTCTTGATAGGAACTACCATGATCCTTAAAAAGACTGGATTTTGGAACTAAAACCTACAACTTGTTATTGTTCCTTTGGACATAAAATCATTCAAGTAAACAGTGTTTGAAGTCCCAATAAAAAATGAACGGTTTTTACTATTTTACGCTTTCAGTAGCCTCTGTGATCCGTTTAACACTAACGCCATCTGTGTATTTTTGTGGAACCAATTTTTTGATATCGCAAGTTCCCTATATATCTGGCTTTCTGTATAGTATCTATATTCAAAGCCCGAACCCGTTAACCCGTATACTTTTATCAAGACTTCTCCCTCTCAACATCGTGGCTGATAGATAAAAGGAAAAGATCTCGTCCTTTTTCTTCGAGAAAACATATCAAAAGGCACTCGATACTTAGTTGCATCCTTTTTGACGAGCTTTAAAATCAAAAACTTTCTACGGTAAAAAAAATTTTACATATTTATAATTTAAAGAAAAAAATAAAATACACTCCGACTGCATATTTCCAACAAATTCAACTAATGGCTAGATAAAAAAAGATTGATTTATCCTTTGAAACTTTTAAAATAACGATATACCTAAATATTCGTTACAACAAATTAAGAATTTACTTTTACGTATTTCATTGTAACTAAAACTAATAGCATAAAATTAAAAAAAAAAGTTTTCAAATTAACAATAACTTTTGTTTCACAAATCGCTGTTCTGAATAAAGCGATTCCCTTCCGAATGTTTCCCAGAATATCTGTACCGACATTTCCCGTAAGCTCCTAAGAACGAGTTAAGAATTAGATTAAAAGGAATAAAGATTAAAATGGGTCCAGAAGATTTGCATTACTATTCTAAACTGTTTACCTTGGTGATCTCCGATTTCTCTCCTCGATTTCGGCAAAGGAGTAAAGTTCGAAGTGGGACTCGATTTGTATTCGTCTTCGCTCTTGTTTGCCTGAAAAGTGATCGAGAGAATAGCTCACAAAAAACCTCGATATTTCATACAAAAGAACTATAATTACATTTAAAGGTTTGGCTATTTTCATGAGATGGCCCCTTCTTTTTGCTTCTTCTCTTTCTTCGCCGATTACAGGCGTCGAATCTAGAAACTGTAAATCAGGTAGTCTACTTACGACGTAGTACCTAAAAAGAAAAACCCCACTCAGAAAATCCGTTTACAAATAAAGTTGATAAATAATTAAAAAAAAGAGTATGTATGCTTTCAAACAGCTTGACAATATTTTGCATTATCTAAAGTTTACATTTAATAATTTAGCCTGTCCTAACTGTCCCTTTGTTCGCTCTGAAATTCAAACATGAACCGACCTATATCTTTTGTAGTCCTCTTCGTCTTTTGTCGCATCCGAAAGTTGATTGGGACACGCTTTGTTGCCCAGAAGACTCAAATATTTTAACGACGGAAGATTTTCTTCGACTTTGCGAAGAAATAATTCTAAATTACTAATCTGCAAAAAGAAAGAAATAGTTTTTCAAAAAAGTCCTAAACGCAATAATCTGGGATTTTTTCCCCAACTAACAACGAATTTTTTTGGGTTCGTCGAGCTCCATAAATATTTTCTGCAATGTCGGGTGCACGAAGGTTTAGGAATTGCATCCGAGACTGCTGACTTTGTCGGGAACAAACGAAACCTAATCGTCGTAAGAATTTGCAAAGAATTTAAAGTAAGTTCGAACCCGATTTTCGTTTAAAGCCTATTCAGTTAAAAAAAAGAAATCAAGGGGCAAAGGAAAGGTACCAAAATAAGTAATGAAAATAAAAATCCTCAGCATGACAACTGACTTCATTTTTGTTGATGGACAAAGTATGTAACGTTTCCATCCTCGGCATCGCCAAACAATCGGACAGAGCGTTGCCATCTAAAATAAGTTCTTTTAATTTCACAAATTCTTCGACCCCCTGCAGAGGAAACAAACAATACATGAAAATCAAGTTTTATAACAGATTTATTTATTATTTAAATCGGTTTTACCTGTAGAGTAGTCAGCCTGTTGTAACTAACGTCCAAGGTATTTACTTTCGCGCCGTAAATCGTTGCCAGAACCGGTGGAATTTTACGGATATTTTGACCGACGAAACTAAGCTGGAAAAAAAATTCAAATCTCGATCGTGAAAGGCGCGACACAGGCGTAGGAATCGATTTAGAAAGTTACGTAACGGGCTCGACCAATCGTAAAATATGTTTGCCGTAAAGTCTGCAATCGTAATTTCTGTCAGGGTACGATGCTTTGACAAATCGAGACCGTTAAACAGAAAAGAAATCATTTGTTTTTAACTATTTCGATTATCGAACGAACGGAAAACAAGTCGATAAAGATACGCAAAATATTTAAAGGCAATTATCGCCTATCGGATCAAGGTCCATTTTCTATAATTAATCGTATCGAACAATGCGAATCAAATAATTATTTTTCTACAAAGCCATTTAAAAATCCCGTCGTGAAATAGTTTGATAACTTACTCTGCCGTTTTCAAAAACGATTCCGCTTTGGCTCCCGAAAATGTCAACCATGGCGCTTGCTTTTTACTGAGGCCAAATCTATTATTTCGAGATCATCACATTAAAAATTAAACCGCTTTCAAGAGACTTTTATTCCTTTCTTGGTGTAAAATTTTGCGACGGCATCGGCCATGTCGACTACTCGACGGTTCGTACATAAGCCACGCGGCGACAGAACCGAACCACGAACGTCAACATGCTCAGGAAATTCTCCTACATCCTAAAAAAAACCCCCCAAGTATTCAGTATAATTATCTTACGGTAAATCCTTTTTTTTAAAAAAAAAAACAAAAAAAAACATCACAAGCATTTGATTTTTAAAAAGCAATGCAACAAGTGTTAGCCCACGCTATCGAGTTTTAGGGGGAAAAAACGATTTCTGATAGTTCAACTGAAATCATGCAGAAGCAATTTAGCAATAATTTCGTATAGCGGTATTATTGCTTTCCCGAAAAAAATTTTCATTAAAAACAATCTCCAATAAACGTGCAAAATTGTTCCAACGCATATCATATATGCTTTTAATGAGGACGGTAATAAATAGGTACGTAATTACATTTAAAATTAAAACTAAAGTAAACATAAACATTGGGAATCTTTTAGAGAAAAAGGGGTTGGAAACTAAACAGCATTCAACTTTTAATTACAAGCAGAAAATCAGAATATCAAACTATCACATCTAACTACCAGCACAGTAAAACCACGGCTCTAAAAGTAAAAAAAAAAATAAATAAATAAACAGTGTCTACCTACTTACACCATTGAAGCATTATTTCTGCCTGCTATATTGCAACGCCTTCTGTGCAATCGCAATCCAAAAATTCCCACTTATTACCTGACGGGTCACGGCATTAATTTAAATGCATTACTTACTAAATATTCATTTACTCGTTTTTCTAATAAAAATAAAATAATGCTCATTTCAAGTAAAAGTCTCGTGGTCCACGAGCAGAAGAAACGAGGAGATAAGCAGAAAGGAAAATGAAAATCGAAAATATTACTCCTGACCGCGAACGGGTTATGCAATCGGAATGAATGTGCCGATCCGGAGATTCTGCCGTGTGCCGAAGGAAACGTGCGCGCGCACCGACATTCCTAAACAAGGCTGTGTCGCACTCGAATCTAAACAATCTTAGTTTTAAGCGGACGTCGACACTTTGGTGTCAAACATTACTCGACTTTGCACTTTTTCTTTTTTCTTTTTTTTTTTTGTCAAATTTACTTATTTAAAAAGTCATCGTCGAGTAATCGACATAAATCGTTAAGTTTCGTGTAGATTAACATTATCGGGAAATATCAACGTTTTCTCTTATCCGTCCACAAATACTTATGGTTATTTGTTTCGAGTATCGTCGTAAAATGACCTTGAGCAAAGAGGAATAATGGTGTTTTCAGTTAAAACTTAGGGCTGGAAAGTGTTTAAGAAATCTTTCGAAATGAAGAAAATGTCGAACAGTAACAACAACAGCGGGAGCGGTACGGGGAGCAATTCGAACAGCAGCAGCAACAACAACAACAACAACCGGGAGAATGGAAACAACGGAAATCTCAACGATAGCGAGCACAATAATTCGGATAACCACGTACGCATCGTACAAAACTCCGAATCGGATTTGCAAGCCTTGTTCGACAGCGTTTTGAAACCAGATTCCAAACGACCTTTGGCGGTTCCGTGGCACATGCGAAACCTTCCGGATTCCTTTTTTACTCCGCCTTCGACCGGTTCGAAATCTCCTTCCGTTCTGAGCATATCTCACAGCCGAGAAAATTCCGCCGACTCCGCTTTCGGAACGAACACCACCCCGGCCGGATTGCAGGTAAGCGAGCTCCCTTACTATTCGAAAATTAAAAGCGTGCCCGACCGATTTTCGAAACGAAAATTTCAGGTGAATCATCCGAGGGCCCACAGCTCTCCGGCGTCTCTCCAACAAACCTACGCTTCGGCACAGCAGCAAAATCCTCCTCAGGCTCCTCAAGGAGTTCATTCCCATTCGAAGCAGCGAAGTTACGACATGGGAGCGACCTCCGTGGACGAACTCGGTCCTTTGCCTCCAGGGTGGGAACAGGCCAGGACGCCTCAGGGACAAGTCTATTATTTGAAGTAAGTCTTTGGAAAAGAAAAGAGTGGATAGGTCGTGACGTCGCATGCCGATCGGAATTCATGACATTTTGTTGTCGTTCTGGTGCCTTGGCAACGCGCGGGAAATCCCTCCGATATCACCCGGTTTCTTAAGCCATCGATCGGTATCGAGAATTATTTGACGAAAAAAAATCATTTTTCAAAGCTAACAAAATCCAGCAGAATACGAGCGAGTTTGTGCTTGCTTTTGTAGCAGAATGTAGTTTTCAATCATTTACTTTTCCCAAATTTTTACAATGAAATTAGCTGTAAATCGCTTTTTTTGTGTTTCAATCCGTAATTCTATGAAAATTACCGGTGCAAGAAACGGCAACCAGGACAAAAAAGTATGTTGCTAAGGGTTCAACTTTTAAAATGGGTAACCGTTTTTTTGCCATTCGAACATCCAGCGACGTCTACTTCGACCAGGAAAATACAAAATATGAAATAGTAGAATGACAAATATGAATGGCCTCGATGAGTTGGAAAAAGGCCGTTTTTTTTCAGGGTGACATTACAAACGGATTTCGTAGAAGCGAAAAGTTAAGAGTTCAAATGTATTTAAGGGAGTGGGATCTAGGAGATAACAC